>CAVNYN010284359.1:0-14234 GCA_963692815.1 Nyctanthes arbor-tristis | reverse complement strand
CAGGGAACCGGAAATTTGATTGTCGAATAACAACAAAGTTTCTACATTCTGAGGTAAGTTCTGGAATGACTCGGGAAGTGCTTGACTTAAGTTATTTCGGGAAAGATCTAATGTGTGCAGATGACTAACATTGGTAAAAGAGTTTGGAATACCACCATGCAGCAAATTATCATTCAAATAAAGCGCCTCTAGAGAAACAAATTCCCCAAAAGATGGAGGGATCGAACCATCTAGTTTGTTGTAGGAGAGGCTTATGCTAGTAAAACTTTTGCTCATGTTGAACAACCAACTAAAGGAATGGAGCTGGTTATACGACAAATCAAGGACTGAAAGCGATTCTAATGAAGAATTAGAAAGGATTTCAAAGCTTGGTAGAGCGTTGGGAAGTTGACAGCAAATCAACTTCAATTCCTTCAAAAAAGGGAGCTTTACTATGTGCTGAAGCCAATTGGTTGCCCTTGAGAGGTTAACACCAGACAAGACAAGTTTTGATAACAAGGAAAGATGAGAAAGCCACTCGAGGTTCTCACTTCTGAGATTAGAAAAGTGATCGCGTAGGTCCAGAGTCTGCAAAGTGGTGAGGTTCCCAAGCTGATAAGGAATCTCGCCACTAAAATTCGTGTCGCTAAGATTCAGGTGTCTTAATTTCTTGAAATGACCAATGAATTTTGGAATTTGTTTTCCTCCGAAGTCAATACCATTGAGGTTCAAATAGTGCAAATGGTGCAACTCAAGTAATGTGGGATCTACAAATCTACCTTCCAGAAACTCACCACCCAGATGAAGGCGGATTACGCGACTCGTTCTGTTGCTACATGTGATGCCCACCCATTTGCAGCACTCTTTTTTATCTTCATCTCTTCCCCACGACAAGAGAACATCATCATTATCTACGAGTCCTTCCTTAAACTTGAGAAGGGCTTCTCTCTCCCTCTCTATGCATCTTGTAACTTCTATTGCCTCAGCCCCAAGGATGGGTGTAGTTTTCATACAAACTATAAATAGCAGCAACTGCACTCGTTTGATAAATCTTTCACACTCCATTGGAAAAAAAACTTGTAGATTTCTAGCTGTTTATGCTCATTCTAAAATCATTTATTTATATTTGAAGTAGTTTGATCCATATTTTAGCGTCCAAAAAGTGTCCAAGCAACTCGGAAAAGACTTTTTCTGTATTTTGTCGAGGTCTTATTTATTATGTTTTTCCTTCTGCGTTAGCTCTTTTCTCATTGTCTTGAAATCATTGATGACTTGACAAACACAATTTAGTTGGAAATATTTTGCATTGTTTTAGTCAGAAATCTGCGGCAGTGGACTTCTGCCGACACTCTATTCAGAATGCGATCCTGTGGCAGTGGTCTTCTACCCACATTCAGAATGCGATTTTGATAACCCATTTCACGGCGTTATTTTAACCTTTTTTTTTTTTTTAACCGAAGTATTTTAACTTTCTTAGAGCATCCACATTAATGGATGTGTTAAATTAAGCTTTATAATTAATTATAGTGATTTTTTTTAAAGAATTATAGTGATGGTTAACTAACACACACGCATACACACACAAAAGTTAACTTTAACAATTGTTTTCTTATCGCATTAGATATATATATGATAAAACGATTAATTTCACTCAAGTCCAAAAGAGTCCCCTTTTTTGAAACCATTTTTTCCCCAAAGTGACTACTCAACTATAGACAAACATGTAACCTCACTCATTAAGTTATTTTATAAATTTAGAGAGCCAACATGTTGGTAAAAAGATTCTCTTAATAGTCTCATTCAACATACCCAATGGAACATTAATTTTGAGCTCCACTGGATATGTTAGGAGCAATTTAAGAGAATGATCTTTTTCAACAAAATGTTAAGTGGCTCTCTAAATTTAACAAACATTTCAACACGTGATGTGGTATTTCTATGGGTTCTTTAGATAAAAGAATGATGCTATATGAACAAATGAGAAAACAAAAATGTTAACAGAAGAGATCTAAAACTCTCTTATTATAGTGATAATAATGTAAATATGTACCTCTTTTGTTACTTTATTTTTGTCAACCTTTTAGGCCAAATAGAAGTATTTTAGCTAAAAAAAAAACCCTTTTGTTAATTGGAGGTTTGAAAATTAGCTTACTTTTGAAACTATTTGTAAAAAAGCAATATTTTATTGTACAAATTCCCTAAAGCACTTTTTTATTAAATTTAATTATTAATTATTATTATTATAATTATTAGTTAGTGTGGTTTTGTAGCAAATCACCACAACCACTACCGTGGTCGCTGCCCGTCGCTATAACCATCAAGCAACCGCTGTTTAACTATGTTAACATGGTTTAAAAAAAAATAGAAAAAGAAAAGAAAAGAAAACAAAAACAAAAACTAGTAAAAAAAAAAAAACAACCCCCCCAGCCAAAAAAAAAAAAGAAAAAAAAAGGAAACACCAAATTTAGTAACAATATTTATTAACAAACATCCAAAACTTAAAAAAAATGTCATAACAAAAAAAAATTAATAAAATAAAATTTTAATAACACACCGATCTAAACTTCAAGAAAACATGCTACTGGGGAAAAAATGAACCGTAATCTTAATCTTAATATGGCAATAATTCTAGCCATAAAATCCATTTTATTGATATCCATTTTGGCCTAAGGCATGAAATCCCTAATTCTAGCAATATTTAGAAATTTTTATTTTCTTATCATTGGTTAATTTTTAGACAGTTAAATTGATATATTTGTTAGACTTCTATTTTTTTAATGTATTATGGGATCATATATGTATGATATTTTAATTCAATCATATGAAATTGTGGTTTTTTCCCCGAATTAATTGTCTATGTGTGTGCCATGTGTTATGTATATAAGTTTCTTTCTAGATTTTGTTATATGGAAATTAAATTAGCAAATGGCATTTAAGAAATTCTATATACTAGTTAAACCACCCCTGAGTTGCATGGGTAGAAAAACTTACTAAAATATATTATTAGATAGTTAAATATAAATCTGTATTATTTACACCCTATAGAAAATATAAAAACACAAGTATTAATTACTCTTCCGATCAATAAGCTCAATGGACTTAGTAATCGTAAAGTTCAAAATAGTTTAAAAGACAATATATATTCTTACATATAATCCTCCGTACAATATACAATAATAGAAAAAATACATGTTACTCGCCTCATTTTAAAAAATCCAAATAAAACTAACAAATTCAAAAAAAAATGTAAAATGCATTAAAAAATTCAAAAAACTCACCAATGCACGATAAAGATGGTAAATTAACGAATTATAATGGATTAGAGTTTGTTTTAGAATTGATAATTTCAGATTTGGTATTTTAATTTATTGGTAATATTTTATTAGTAAAAAAGATTAACAAACAAAACAAATGGGCGTAATGGTTAATTTTTAGTTGGTAAACCCAATTGTCGCAGGTTCAAGTTTTCTTTGAGTTCTTTCACAAAAATTTTTGTTAAAAAGAAAATGAACAATTACCGCAAATTTACCAAATAAAAAAAGGGAAAATCATGGTACAAAAGGTACCGAGACTTAAGTGGATTAATATATATATATATATATATATTTATATATATAGATTAGGCCCCAAAAAGATTGTATTAACTTTTTGGTTCATTTATTGATATGAGATGTTAATTGAGATTGTTTGACAATGTTGAATTTGGATGTGTGTAGAAAGTTTGTTAGATAGCAAAACAGGAAAGTTTTGCGTGTCAATATCTTCCAAAGAATTGATTATAATGGAGATTAGTGATGATGGGAGATACTCGAGTTGGATTGCCACAGATAAACCAATGTGAGTACTATATACTTATTATTGGTTAGATATATTGACATAAATTGATTTCTCATTCAAAGAATTTTTTTTGGGTTTTGTGCCAAAATAGGATGTGTAGACTTTTCATTGGTTTTATTATTCAGCCATATTAAAATAGGCTTTTATTTTTTTTTGTGTGAATGGTTGATGATTGAATGATAGAATATTTCTAGAATGATTTTCTTTTAGAACTTCCATACTTAATTATCTTTTCTCGAATTTTTTTTTAAATTTCATTTTTGTGTTGAATACAGTTTGTATTTATTCACTCTAATTTGATTGATGACTGTTAGAGACTAATTAGCTAGACATATTTTCATAAATAGTAAAATTATCATTACTGGATCCATCCGTCTTTCACTACAAGAGTTTTCATTGTTTTCTAAAAATAATACATTAATTTAGAACAATTTGCATTATTTTGCTTATGAATGTTAAGTGGTTCGTTTTATCAAGTTCTTCGTCTTATGGCACCAAGTGACGCTTTGATCGGGGTTCTTTGCCTTCAATGTTTTGTGAATAATTATTTAGGTAAATTTTATATTCCCTAAAGTTGATGGTGAAAGTATTAATTACCATTTTAGAATTGTTCCCGTATGTTTTATTCTCATATGGGTTTAGTGATGGCTAATGAGTATAGGAAGACATACATCATTTTATTGGAATGAATTGGTACTTCTTTATATATCATCACCACATCTTGCTGGGTTTATTTTGTATTGCTCATTTATCTTTTCTTTCTTGCAACCATATGTATATTCATGTAGATGTCATTAAATTTTCGCACATTCATGTTGTGTTTTAATTTGATTGTTGGTTTCTGATAGTGGTCAACAAATTTCTTAGAGTTTGATGGCTATAGGCACCCGGTCTTTGAATATACAAGGCATTCCTAGGAATTTTGACGGGAATTTTTCTTCTAATGTTTATATCATATGCAATTGTCGCTTATGACATTTTCTAATATTTAGCTATATAGAATTATATTTATGTATTATTTTTATTTTTAGTTCATGTTATTACTAAATACAGCACATGTTTGTAGATGGAATTTTAATATTTACCTATACACATATAGATGGTGTAATATTTGATTCATCTGAGAGTTAGCTTTTAATATTGATATTTTTCTTTATAGTTAAAAAGTTTTCCTATTATCCCGTGCAACGCACGGGTTTAAAACTAGTAATATGATTATAATAGAAAAGGGTAACAAACCCCTAACATCCCCC
The DNA here is from genome assembly GCA_963692815.1 of Nyctanthes arbor-tristis. Lineage (NCBI taxonomy): Eukaryota > Viridiplantae > Streptophyta > Magnoliopsida > Lamiales > Oleaceae > Nyctanthes > Nyctanthes arbor-tristis. Next base: position 9,165 of record CAVNYN010284359.1, on the reverse strand, counting down.
CCTCAAAAATAATAATAAAAGATACAAATGAATGATCACTCACCAGACGAGAGACACACTTGATGAGTGATAATTAAACAATCAACATGTGAATTGTTCTCATGTAGCCTACAAATGAATTGTCTAATTATTACATGTTAAGTGTATTCCCACCAGACGTCTTGTGGGTGAACAAAACTATAAAAATACATGGTAAAAAATGTGGGTAACTACAAAATTGTTGGAAACAAGAATAAATAATATCAATAATTTTTCAAAAAAATTATTTTCTTTAAAGCAGGATCAATCTGGATGTTTAATTCAATATATGATTTTACACAAATTATTACCTAAAGAAATAGCAGCAGAATAATACCTTTAGTACACAATTATTCTCACGATCGATGATCACGAACTCTTAGCTCTCAACCCTTGAATCTTCTCCGGAATACTCCTGAGTCTTAGATTGCACCAGTGAGTGGTGCCGATAGAAATTCTCCAAAACCCAATACAAAAGCCGAACCGTAGATAATTAGAATTCTCTACAAGAGTATTGGGGGCGCGGCTCTTCCTAGCAGGACTGTGCAAACCTTAGAATTCTATTCCAAGTAATTCCATGACTTTCCAGAAGATTTTAGAAGGACCTAGTTGGATTTACATAATTAGGCTCCCAATAATTAAATCCAATTAAGCCGTTCAAAACTGTCCAATTAAATTATTAATAATTCATACACACTACTAAAGACGAATAATTGCAACTCCTAATTATTATATAAATAATCATAGGAGTTAAAATAAATAATCCGGCAACTACTTATCCTCTTAACTTATCAATTCAACAGTACTTCTTCCCCGTCTTATGGTCCAATAATTAATTAGATATGCAAATGACCATGCCACCTAATTAATTATACGCTTTGCTTAATTCTCAATCACAATGATGATAATTTCTATTTAGTAAGGTCTGCTAAATACTAACGTTAGATTCCTGAAATCACATTTTTAAGTCTTTAATTAAGCAGATCATTTAACTCTTTATTCAAGAGCAATGGATCTCTCTCACAGTACGTATTCTACTAATTCACTCTCCTTCAGTTCCCAACATGCAGAGCATATTGATCAAATATTAGTTTTTTAAGTCTCACCTATAGCACATCCAAGTTCATAAGAATTGCTTCATAGTAGTACTCACTCGAGACGAATTTAGACAAATCGTGACAGTGATGTGGAACCTCAATTTACGCGCATGGTTATGCTATGTAATTAAGTTGACACAATGGTCAAGTTCAATATACTTATCTTGAAGTATATCAATGCTATTACTCATGACCTTCACCAGTCGTGACGATCAAGATTAATCGCCTACTCAATTGGATGTTTAATTCAACATATGATTTTGTACAAATAATTAGCTAAAGAAAGAATAGCAGAATAATACCTTTTGGTACACAATTATTCTCACGATCAATGATCACAAACTCTTAGCTCTCAACCCTTGAATCTTCTCCGGAATACTCCCGAGTCTTAGATTGCACCAGTGAGTACCGCCGCTAGGAATTCTCCAAAACCCAATGCAAGAGCCGAACCGTAGATAATTAGAATTCTCTATGAGAGTATTGGGGAGGTGCGGCTCTTCCCGGGAATGAGGAATAAGATTGCCTCTTCCCTTATGTATAGGGAAAAACCTTGGTTCTTTCTTATGTCTTACAAGAGAAGAATGTCTATTCCTAACAGGACTGTACAAACCTTAGAATTCTTTTTCAAGTAATTCCATGACTTTCCAGAAGCTTTTAGAGGGACCTAATTGGATTTAGATCGGATTAGGCTCCCAATAATTAAATCTAGTTAAGCCTTTCCAAACTATCTAATTTAATTATTAATAATTCATATACACCACTAAAGACGAATTATTGCAACTCTAATTATTATATAAATAATCACAGAAGTTAAATAAATAATCCTGCAACTAATTATCCTCTTAACTTATCAATTCAGCAGTTCGTCCCCGTCTTAAGATCCAATAATTAATTAGATATGCACATGATCATATCACCTTATTAATTATATGCTTTGCTTAATTCTCAATCACAACTGCGATAATTTCTATTTAGCAAGATCTGCTAGATATTAACGTTAGATTCCTGAAATCACACTTGCAAGTCTTTAATTAAGCAGATCATTTAACTCTTTATTCAAGAGCAACGGATCCCTCTCACAGTATGTATCCTACTAATTAACTCTCCTTCAGTTCCCAACATGTAGAGCATATTGACCAAATATTATTTTATTTATTCTCACCCATACCATATCCAAGTTCCTAAGAATTGCTTCTAGTAGTACTCACCCGAGACGGATTTAGACAAATCGTGTGACAGTCATATGGAACCTCAATTTACACACATGGTCATGCTATGAAATTAAGTTCACACAATAGTCAAGTCCAATATACTCATCTTGAAGTATATCAATGTTATTACTCATGACCCCCCCACCAGTCGCAATGATCAAGATTAATCGCCTGCTCAACTTAGTTAGAGTAGCAACAAATGAGCCTCAATTGAATAAAGTGCCAACATCTATTCTTAGCTCAGGACTAATATTTTTCCGGTTGAAATATGAGATGTATCTTTTGTACTTATCTAAAAGTACTCATCTCTATATTATCTCAAGCAACCGATGGCTTTTCGTTACTGCTCAAATATCGTAAATTCGTTTATAGAAAATAAACATCACATTTATTCAATAAATAAATAATTGCTTTGTCATACTTCGGTCATTGTCCTAACACTTCATTGGGCACATATCCCAATAAAAAATGGCAACAAAGAAAGATAAAAAAAGGGGGTAACACACTATGGGAAATGTTTAAAAACTCCTAAAACCTCCGAGGCAGTGTCACTCTCCCATGTACACCACATGGGAGAGCGACATGTGTCTTGAAGGTTTTATAAGAAAGAAAAAAAATAGAAAGAAACTTAATGAAGGTGTGTTTCTGTCTAATATGCAAGGCAACAGTGTCGATAAGGCACAACACTACATGGTAAAGGGCCGAGCAACCATTACGGTGGTGGGGACGACTTGTGGTGGCGTAAGGAATAGGAAATAGGGTAGCGATGATTGATGGTGGCATAGGTTGGAGTGGTGGCAGATGAAATGGGAATTGTGGTGGCTGAATGCGTTATCGTTTATTTTGGTACCCCATTAGTGTTGGGAAAAAAGTGAGAACGAATCCCACATCGGTTAGACATGAGAAAAGTGATGAGTTTATAATGAATTGGGTAACTCCACCTGACTGCTTAACCTTTTAGGATGGAATCCCAGTTCCTTACTATGGTATTAGAGTCAAGCCCAGACTTCAATCATGCGGGTGAGTAAGTGAGACCCTAGATATTGGCCAACAGAGGAGGTAGGCCCTAAAGTTGATTTGTGGTAGTCAGAAAAATCTATGGGTGGCTCTCAAGACGGTTCTGTCTACGGAAGGCGGTGATGGACACAATGGATTGGGCCTTAAAAAATGTGGTTGTGCCTATGCAAGGGAAGGACACACGTAATGGATGGTTTTGGCCTTAAGAGCAAAGAAGATGGTTGAACTATTAATTGAAAGGAGGCCAAGATCATGTGGTTCTTCGTTCGAAAGGGGGATCTCCACCTTGTCAAAATAAACCAAATTCTTTGTCTCTTCTTCAATCATTGAGCGTAATACTTGAAGAAAAACATGTGCACTCTCATAGACCTATACTTCAACACCAGAGTATGACCACTTAGAATTAACAACAAATTTCATGCATTTCATCGGCTCAATTTTGAAATAAACTTGTTGATATTTGTTGTGCAACTCTCTTATTGGTTTTCTAGAGAGCTCATCAACTATCGACATTATTACAAACACAACCCCGGCATCATCACCAACCAATGCTTGTGTGTAAATACAATAGCTAGAAGTAACACACATCCTTTACCATGGCACCTAGCGACACGCCATGAGGATGTACCTACTTACTTCAGAGTATATCACTCTCCACAAGGAGAGTCGAGTTGTTCGAATTCTTCGAGCTAGTAGCCGAACATGCTCTATCTCTTGGACAATCTCTTCTAACATGACCGGGTGCTGCACAATTCTAGCAAAATATTTTCCTTTTCCTAGGGTTTTTCCTCTTTGAGTTTCCTACCAGATTCAATGAGTTTTCAGATGAAATATTACTTCCATCATTTAACCTTCTTTCTTTAGAGATTAATTTACTCATGACTTCTACAAAATTCACCGTCTCTTTTCCATACATCAAAATAGGTTTGATGTACCCATAAGACGCCGAAAGAGACCAAATGAGCCTTAACGCCTTATTCTCATCTTCAACTTTAACTCCGATGGACTTCAGTTCAGAAGTGATGGCATTGAGAACACTGAGATGATCTGAAATTTTCATCCCTTAATCCATTTGCAAAGAATGAAACTGTTCTTTCAGATACAACCGATTTGTAAGGCTCTTAGTCTGATACAACATTTTAAGTTTCTCTCAAAGTTCCTTCGCTGAAGATATTCCATTTACGTTTGCAAGGACCTTTTTTGCCAGATGAAAACGTATCATACTTGTTGCTTTCAAGTCCAACTCTTCCCAATCTTCATCGTTCATGTAGGGTTTGACAGCTCCTCCGTCATCTCCGATAATAATTGATTTTCCTTTGTTGGAACTAGGGTTTCAATTACCCTTCAATGCCTTGTTTTGTCCAAACTAAATCAAGACATCCTTGACTTGTAGTTGCCACACTCCAAAATTGATTCTACCATCAAATTTCCCACTTCGTATTTTGACATATCTTTCATGTGCTCTACCTTGAACAAAACCTAACGCTGTGATACCACTGTCGGAAATTAAGGCTAATTCCCTAATTGTGTTCCCAGGACTGTTGTTTAAGGAATTGAACAAGACTAGGAAAAATAAAAACGACAAAGACAATATTTAACGGACTGTCAAAACTTTTCACTATATGATTAAAGTCACTACGACCATACAGAATTTCGCTCACCAACTCACAACCCCCAATTGTTACAAGAAAAATACCCTAATTTTACCGCACCTAATTTTCTACTCTTTGAACAACCCTCAAAGAGTTACAAGAAAAACTTACAAGACGTTAGGCTTGCCAATTTTTTCCTCAAAGATTCACGAAAAACAAGATGAAAAACACCTATATTTATAGACTAAGTAACTTGGAAGACAAGAAAATTTCTTCTATGATTTGAATTCCTTTTCCTCTAATAATTTCTTTCCAATTTCGGATCTATTTTTTATAACATACCCAACAGTTAGCGCCTTTGACTCCATGCTAGTACCTTTTGGTTTTGACAGTGCTTGATGGTGGTGGCGGTAACTAAGGTTGATTAGATAATTTTTTAATAAATTAAAATATTAAAATGGATAACGGTAAAATTATTATTCGTTTAAATAATTAATAAAGAAAAAATAAATAATAAATATGGGTGTTTTTACAATTGAAAACGGTAAATTTACAAGGGGGACAATTCACAAAATAAAACAAAACTTTTACACTGTTCACAAATAAAGTACAATCTCACTATAGAGACAGATCTGTCTCCGTGTTCAGATACAAATCTGTCTCCAAACACGGAGACAGATCTATCTCTATAGAAAATGCAAATAAAGTAAGTATAGAATTGTTTTTAAAAATCAAGTGGGTACAAACTCATAGTACGTCACAACCACCAACGAGTCACAATGAGTCACAGCCGCTGAACAACGAGCCACAACCGTCAGACAGCGAGTCATGACAAGTCACAATCGCTGGACAAGGAGTCATAGCTACCAGACAGGGAGTCACAAACCTCCAGACAACGAGGCACATAGAACATAAGTCACAATACCGCCAGCGAGTCGCAACTCATTTCCAGTGAGTCACAAAAACACTCTGACAAGTCCCAAAATGTAAGGGAACAGGTTGAAAATATATAATATATATTATAATAAACAAAATGCTCCGATCTAACATATTAAATGTCTAAGTTGCTTTAACAATTTTGCGTGGGGTCTCATTAATGCCACAGCATCATTTGACACCTTTATCTTCATCGCGTGCTCAGCCTCGGTTATTTATGGATAACACAACAAATTTGTATGTGTGAATCAGCGTGGGCCTCCTCAGGTACTAGTGCTGGACTCTGTGCTATGCATTAGGGTAGTAGATTACACAGATGCAAACAAGCAGCAGTGGCATACCGGGCCTGTAGAATTGCCTTTGAGTTAGTTGGAATTGAAGTCGACAGTGAATTTTGATCCAGATTATGTTAAATCCAATATAAGAAAGTGAGCTTTTCGTTTGCATAAGATTTTGTTTCCTACTCGAGTCACTCATGTGCTACTACGTAGCTAGTAATTTTTTCTTATTGTCGTACGTTGGATGAAATTTCTACTCCCTTTCTTTCTCATCCTGTGGAGTTAATTACCCGAAATGTCATTATACTTTTAAAAGTTATCTCAAATGACATTGTATTTTAAAACTTATCCGAAATGCCACTGTACTTTTAGAAAGTTATCTCAAATACCATTGTACTTTAAAACTCACTTGATATGCCACTGAACTTGTGAAAGTGTTATCTCATTTGCTACCGCCGTTAAAAATGTAATGGACTTGATGACATGACTAATGGAATTTACTATGTTACATCTTTATCGTTATTTTTTTAACAGAGTATTTACGCAGTGACAAATAAGATAATATTTTCACCAGTTTAGTCGCATATGAGGAAAGTTTTATAAAGTACAATGGCAAGAAAACTTTATATTGTTTTATAAAACTTTCCTCATATGCTAATAAACTTATGAAAATGTTAACTTATTTCCCACTCGATCAACACACAATTAAAAAAATAACAGTCAAGATGCCACGTTGTAAATTCTGTTAGTCATGTCATCAAATCAGTAACATTTTTTAACGGAGGTGGCAAACGGGATAACACTTTCACAAGTTCAGTGACATATCGAATGAGTTTTAAAGTACAATGGCATTTAAGATAATTTTTTGGAAGTACAGTGGCATTTCGAGTAAGTTTTGAAGTGCAATGACATTTGAGATAACTTTTTGAAAATACAGTGATATTTCAGGTAATTAACTCTCATCTTGTGCGTTGAGATAAGGTGAGTTAATATATACATACATATATATATATATATATGCGCTCAGCAAATAAGGAGGTTACTTGTAATTAATCAAGTTACGTTTGAATCCGGCCCGAGTTTTAGTTGTCTTAAATTCTTGAATGAACCAATGAATTTTGGTATTTTGCTTCCCCCGGAATCATTTGTTGGGAATTAAGGTAGATTCCCTAATTACGCCCCTAGGACCGTTGATCAAGGAATTTAATTGAGACAAGAAAAATAAAAGACGAAGACGAATTTAACGGACTGTCAAAACTTTTCCCTATATGATTAAAGTCGCTACAACCATACAGAATTTTCACTCGCCAAAACTCATCCCCAAGTATTACAAGAAAAATATACCAAGTTTTACTGCATCTACCAATTTCTACCCTTTGCCTAACCCGCAAAGAATAAAAGAAATCCCAAAACGCTAAGCTACTATTTTTCCTCACAAGACTCTATGACCCGACCCAAGTGACGCCGAGAAAATCGCCCCGAGTTTTACCACACCTAATTTTCTACCCTTCAAACAAACCACAAAGAGTTACAAGAAAACTCTCAAGGTACTAGACTCACCAATTTTTTCCTCAACTCGCATGTACCACTTGTGTATAAAAGAAGAAGAAAATATCTCTATTTATAGGCTTCGTTTCCTTGGAAGACAAGACAATCCTTCTATGATTTGGATTCCTTTTCCTCCTAGAATTCTTCTTCTTTCATTTTCCTTTTCCTTTTCAACTTTGGATTGTTTTTGGCAACAAACCCAACAATCTCCACCTTACCAAAATAAGCCAAAATCTTCAACTTCTCCAGTCTTGTACACAATACTTGAGAAATTACCAGGCAAGCCTTTGATACACTTTGACAGTCTCATACTCTACCACATGAGTATAACCATTTAGAATTAACAACAAATTTCAAGCATTTCATCGGCTCAATGTCGAAATAAACTTGCTGAAATTTGTGGTGCAACTCTCTCGTTGGCTTTCTAAAGAGCTCATCAGCCATCGACATTACTACAAACACACACCTTGCATCACCGCCAACTAATGACCTTGTGTAAATACAACCGCTAGAAGTAACACACATCCTTTACCATGGCACCTAGCGACACGCCATGGGGATGTACTCACATACTTCATAGCACATCTCCACCGCCCTCACACCAATAGAGTGGGATTATCCAAATCCGAACAGTAGCCGAACCTGCTCCACTTGAACAATGTTTTCTCACGTGGTCAGCTAGTCTACAACACCAACAAGTTGCAACAACCACCAGTCCCCAGACAATCTCATTGAGAATTTTTGTATCTGCATCAACTCGCAAATAACTAAACAATTTTTCCAGGTGCAACAAATTTGAAGAACCCCTTGTCGGATCCACCTCTCCAAATTGCCGACATAGTTCCTTCACAGCAAATACTCGATGAATATTTACAAGAACATTCCTGACTAGATGGAGACACATCCTACTTTCAGTCTTCAAATATAAATCTTCCCAATCACTATCGCTCATACTGGCTCCAGCAACTTTGTTAGAACAAGGAGAAGATTTTCCTTTGAAAGCTTTAAATTGCCCAATCAAAATCAAGAAATTTCAGACTTGTTCTAGCCACAAGTCAAACTTGATTATCACAACTTCGTACTTGGCCATATCTTTCCTCTGCTCCACCTCGAACAAAACCTGACGCTCTGATACCACTGTTGGGAATTAAGGTAGATTCCCTAATTACGCCCGCAGGACCGTTGATTAAGGAATTTAATTGAGACAAGAAAAATAAAAGACGAAGATGAACTTAACGGACTGTCAAAACTTTCCACTATATGATAAAAGTCGTTACAACCATACAGAATTTTCACTCGCCAAAACCCATGCCCCAAGTATTACAAGATCGATATACCAAGTTTTACTGCATCTACCAATTTCTACCCTTTGCCTAACCCGCAAAGAATTAAAGAAATCCCAAAACGCTAAGCTACTATTTTTCTTCACAAGACTCTCTGACCCGACCCAAGTGACACCGAGAAAATC
>CAVNYN010284345.1:0-14658 GCA_963692815.1 Nyctanthes arbor-tristis | reverse complement strand
GTCCCTTGTCCTGATATTCTAGACAGTTTCTTGACAGCTATCTCTTGCCCATCTTCTAGCCGACCCTAAAAATTCAGTACATTGTTCAACAATTCACCTTTAGCAGAAAAGAAAAGGCAGATCTCAGCGAGATCAATCCATCAAAAACTGATCCAATTAAGCATCCTCCAATTATGTAAATTCCTATATAGGTAATTTTTCAGTGACTGCGAGAATATACCTTGTAAACTGCACCGAACCCACCTTCTCCAAGCTTGTTATCAAGAGAAAAGTCATCTGTGGCGGCAACAATGATGTCTAGATCAAAGACCGTCAGCTCATCATCTGTTCCACCGCTACCCATCTTGTTTCCCCTGCTTATAAAGGATGCTAAACTGGTGCTAAATAGTGGTTTTGTTTCTTCATTTGCACCTGTCATTGTGGAAACATAAAAATTAGGTCCAGAACTTGGCACCCAGTTCATTGCTAAAGGAAAAATCACTGAAGACATTTTGATGGGTATAGTAAAATGGGGAGTCTTTCTTTTCTTCTTTTTTCACCTGTTCTCTTCCTCTTCAATAGCCAACAAACAAATAACAGTATGAGAAGCATTCCAACTACTAATGCTATCACAATTGCAGCTAATCTCTTCCCATGAAGGCGTTCTGATTTCGTTTTAGCTGAATGTAAAGGATTCAATGATCAGAAAGATTCAAGTTACTTTTTATATACTTGGTTGGATTCTCTTGTTGAACAGGAAAAAAGGGATAATTGCCCGTCTTTGGAGATACGAAAATTTCATCATTTGAGAATGTTATATCAAATACCTAATTCGGCAGCTGAAACTCTTATATACAAGTCTTGGCCGTTGTATGAGAACTGCCTGATATCAACCAAACTTCCATTCCAAGATATGCAACCACTTTCCCTTCCACTGATATTTGCACTTGCAAATGCTGTGCATGAACAGTTCTTTAGGCATAAATCTCGACATTCTTTTAATCCGATATTCTTGTTTACGTGTGCAACTAAAGTGTCTGGGAGTTTTGTATTTGTCAGTTTGATAAATCCCTCTCCATTTCTACATATATTTTCTCCTGGTTTACTCTTACAACCTCCAGATGCATCTTTTAGGTACCACTGACGTTTAGACACGGGCTCATATCCAGGAAGGCAGGAACATTCAAATTCACTCGGATTGGACAGGTCACAATCACTGTATATACCACAATGTGCATAATTATCACATTGGTCAGCTGGTGCATACCAGAATCTTGCCCATCCACGGTTAGGTCCTTGCCAAGTGTGACGTTCCAGAGTTCCAGATTCATTTAGCACCAATATTGAGAAGATATGTGGGTCTTTCGTAACGTATGTATAGGATACTTCATCCTCGTTTTCAACATAAGTGATGTTGAAGATAAAATTTAGATCCATCACGGGCACCCCACTCCAACGAAGTCCATTCCATGGTCCAGTTCGCCATATCCTTTCCGATCCCTTGTACACAACCAACTCAGGTTTTCCAGCAAGCTCCATCTTGCAGAAATACTCACCAGTTCCAGGGTCATCACTAGATTTCCAGGATGTATAGACCGTGTTCTGTCCAATCTGCCTCTTCCACGCCACTTTCATGCCAGATAATATGGTGTTGGTAGGATGATCAAAGCTTTGCCATGCAATAACACTTCTGCTTTGATCCTGGAAAAGCACAAGATTTCCCATCTCTCTGAGCTGAGCTGAAGATGAATTGTCCGTTGAGGTCATGTTAGTTGACCACATTGAGAGATTTTGACTTCCATCAAACAAGACGAGATTTCCATCATGATCGATTGCAAGAACTCCAGAGCTTCCATTGATGGGATTGTCTCTATTGGCTACCCAAACAACTGTTTGCTCTGAAATTTTGTTATACCAAATCCCGACATATCGATTGCTAGATTTTCCACGGCTGAAGAAACCAAGAGCGAAGTTTCCTCCACTAGATACTAGTATATCTCCATCTTTTAGAGACTGGTTTTGGCTTATAGTGTCTCTGGAACTGCAGGTTCTGGAAAGCAAAATTAGAAAACATATCAAGATTTCCTTATGATACATGGTATGATTAATGATTTCAATAATTATCCTCTCAGGTTTTCTAGAGTTTAGATGCATAGATGAATTTGACATTAATTTGGATAGATTTAGAAGTTTACGAAACTCAGTTATCACCTTAAATTTTTTCTGTCTTTCTTTAAAGATTGAGTCAACTAAAATATAAATTAAGGATTGTTTTAGCTTAAGGTAACCTTAAATTATTGAATTTAAATTTCCATACATCTTTATCATTTCATCATCTAATCACTTGAGTGATTAGGAGCAGACCAACAGAGCAGTTTTACAGGCTTGAGTCAATTGGTTTGTCTTACGGAAGGGACCAAACAAATATCATGGGCAAGATTTTTCTAGAGTGTTAATGTTCCACGCAAGACTTTACATTATTAAATGTTGATATTGAAAGTGATTTTCAGTTCGAGTGTTATTATTGTGGGTTTTCCCACTATTGATTCATAGATCAGTGAATAATAATTATTCACTGGAAATAAAAATGAAGTACAGGTAATTGACATATCATTAACAGGTCTATTTTCCACAATAGCCGGTGACGGGCTTAGAGTAGTATTGGCGTTCTTGAAGATGAATGCGAGTTGCTTAGAATAAGGAGATTTATTTTGTTTTATCACGAAAGCTACTTCTAAGTTCTGATCAATCCGTAAGGGGCCAACACAGATGCACCTCAAAACTTCGTTGGCTTCACGAGAGTCATCTCTGATGAATCCGCTATATCTAGTGCTCTCTCTTCTTATGAATTACAAATTTATATCAAGAAAATGATACAGGAGTATCACTTGAACCAAGAGAAATCAAAGTTCTTTCATTGGTATGTTAATTTTCACAAGGCATAGAATCTGGGGAGTCACATTTTACGAATTTTCTGGAATTACTTGGAAACATTTATTGGGCCAATAAGATACCAATGGAAAGCTCTTGAAGTTAGGATTACAAGGAATTTTACAGATCTCCATTTGGACTTTTCTACAAGAAGATATTAGCATTTTACTCCACACTGCCAATCTGCCTTCCTACTCGAGAATTGCACTAGTTTCATCTTTTCAAGAGTCTTAGAAGCCTAAGTGTTATTTGACCATTGAATACATAACTTTATCTCTTAGAATTCATCTCTTTTCATTTATTTAGTTGCTTTGGTACTTGCCTATACTTGGAGGGTTGTTCCAAGTCTCAACTATAAAAAGCCTATCATGTAAGTCTGAGGAAATATTCAAGTTTGAGATATAATACTAGTTTATTTGAGAAGTGTTATACTTCCTCTTCTTAACTCTATATCTCTTTGGTAGATTCCAAGAGTGATGAGTTATATTCGGCCCTATATCCCTTGACGAATCCCTTTAGGTGGTGACATTTGTATCCCTAAGGCGTTTCCTTGGGTGGTGAGCTGCTCTATCCCTTTAGGCTGGTCTTCTTCGTTCTTCGTTCTCCCGATCAGGCATCAAGTTGATATAAGAGCTTTGGTTCCCATGGCTGGTCGTCGTCTTCATTGTGGACATGTTGATGCTCGTCCAGCTAGAGAAAGCGATGTCGATGATGTTGAAAATAAAGATTTGAGAAGACAAGTGCGGAAACTTCAACAATGGTTGGCAAAATAGATCGGAAGAGCACACGGAAATAATTTAGAGGAGGGACATCAAAGTGAAGAAGAAGAAAATCTTTTTTATGATCACACTCGTGGTGATGATTCTTCTTCTCATCATGTTCAAAGAGTTCACAGTGTTGATGGTGATTTCAGTCATAAGGTTGAAGAAAACTTAAATGATGATTATTGTTATGATGGTCCACCTATTTTCGACGAAGAAGTTGGAGAGTTCTTGGAGTTGAATGAAGATTGCTTTGTTAAGGCAATTTAAGAGATTGTGGCAAGAGCAAAGCCTACAAGATTTTACAGAAAATCCATTAGAAAATGATGAAATTAATTGTGTAGATCATGAAGATTCATTGGTGGTTCACAAAAGTTTAAGCGCACATCAAGAAGAAGAAAAAGATGATTGGCTTCAAAAGGATATTTTCCACATCAAAGGTACTTCTCATGGCAAGATTTGTGATGTGGTAACAGAGGGAGGGAGTGTTGAGAATGTGGTATCAACAACAATGGTGGAGAAATTGAACTTGAAGACCAAGAATCATTCTCATCCCTGCAAGATCTCTTGGCTTCCACTACAGGAAAACTGCTGATTACCAACGAACAAAATCCGTCGGTAATCTTGATCAGAGACGGTCGGCGACCGTCAGAAACGGCTATCGGTAATAGCCTTGTCGGTGATTACCGACGGAATTCAGCTTGCAAGCCGTCGGTGATTTCTGACGGAAAGCGATGGCCGTCGGTATCGCTTTCCATCGGAAATCACCGACGGCCGTATATGTGTTTGAAAATAAATAAAAAATCAGATTTTTCTAATCCGACCCGCCTGTACCTGCCCACCCATACAACCCGACCCGTCGCCTGTGCCTTTGATTCCTGGACTGTGCCTACCCGCGACTGACCTGACCTGCCTGCGCTTGCCCACCCGAGAGACCCGGCCCGCATGATCCTTTAATTCCTAGTCTAAATGTGTATCTACATTATATTTAACATACAATTATGTAGTCTTTGTAATTTAGAAAATAAATAACTTGTGCCTATAATTTTGATATATATTGTAATCTATTAGATATAGATTTTTTTTAATACTCTACATTATTTTTTGTATTATCTTTTTTTTATACATGTAAATGTGCAAGTTCAAGGATGAGCTATAATTGCACCCATTGGGGAGTAAGTTCCCAACCACCAGATCACCTGTGCATTATTGTAATTAATGTGTACATATATTATATTTAACATATAATTATATAATCTTTGTAATATATTACAATATATAATTATATATATTGTAATATATTAGATATGATTTTTTTTTAATACCCTGCATTATTTTTTCTACTATCACTTTAAAGTTTTGCCACTAATATTGTTTACACATGTTATTTGAAAGTTTAGGGATGTAGCTAATGTTTGGCACTACATCGTAATAGTCTTATCTCTAAAATGTAATTCTGTGCTTAAGTTTATTCCCATTGAGTTGAAATTCTAACTCTGCCTCTATACAAGCTTGAAATATGTAAAAATATAATTAAAAAGAATTACAATCATTTACAAAATAAATATTTTTGCATGGATATGTAATATATATAATATAATCCATTAACCATACAGTAACTTTAGAGAACAAATGTTTCATTCAAAAAAATTAAAATGCATATTTGTCCTTTTAAAATTAAAATCTTTGCAATTAAAATGCATATTGTTAACTAAAAAAATGTTTAAGATTTCTAGTAACACGTCAAAAATACCAATCGAACATAAAAAACCCGTTGCAAATTACCGCGGGTGGAAAAAAAGCCAAGAATAATTACCGATGGCTCAAGAAAGCCGTCGGTAATTACCGAGGCGATAGCACTCCTCGGTCGGTAAATATCGACAGCATAAACAGCACCGTCGGTAATTACCGACGGCATAGTAATCCGTCGGTGATTTCTGACAGAAGAAATACTCCGTCTGTAAATATCGACGGAAGCAAAAATTCGTCGGTAATCACAAATGGTAGCTACTTCTCGTCAGAAATCATAGACGGATATAATGAGCCGTCAGTAACTACCGACGGACATTCTTCCATCGGTAATTGCCGATGACTTTTTCTTCCGTCGGTATTTAAGGACGGATTTTGGTTTGTCGTCTGCAATTACTGACGGATTTCCTGCCGTCGGAAATTTGCCGTTGGTAATCGGCAGTTTTCTTGTAGTGTTTGGAAAGATAATGAAATCAAGGTAACATATGCTGGTTGTTTCATTTTCCATTGGAAAGAAATACAAAGATGAAGTATGGTGCGATGTTGTCCATATGGATGCTTTTCATCTACTTCTTAGACGTCCTTGGCAATATGATAGAAGGACTATTCATGACGGTTACAAGAGCACATACACATTTCTCAAAAATGATGTCAAAGTGGTTTTGGGTCCTTCTACATCTTGCAAAGGAGAGGAAAATAGTTTTCTAACACTTTCAAGATGTAAAAGGGAGAAATGCAATAAAGAGGATTATGATCAATCTCTAAAGCACGATGGTTTCAAAGCTGATCGTCTATGCATTCCTCAATGCTCATTAATGGAGTCTATTCTTATTGAGGCATATTCTTGTAGATTTGGAGGACACTTCGGAAGGGACAGAAATCTTTTCTTGATACGAGAAGGATTTAATTGGCCAAAGGTGGTGCAAGATGTGAAAAGATATGAGGAACATTGCAAAGTTTGTCATGTTGCCAAGACTCACAAGCAAAATACGGGTTTTACCGTCCATTGCCTATTGCTAATGCTCCTTGGGAAGATATTAATTCGGACTTTGTGCTTGGACTACCAAAGACTCAATAGAAGAAAGATTCTATCATAGTGGTGTTTGATTGGTTTTCAAAGATGGTACACTTTGTTACCTGCCACAAAACCAATGATGCGTTTCACATTATTGATCTCTACTATTGCAAGCATGTTAAATTCAAAAGGGTTAATTTACTTTGGGATAAACTTTACCAAGGTGAAATCGAAAACCTAGAATTGAGGACGATTCTTTCTCAACCAGGGGTGTTTGATACAGGAGTATCACTTGAACCAAGAGAAATCAAAATTCTTTCATTGGTATGTTAATTTTCACAAGGCATAGAATCTGGGTTGGTCACATTTTACGAATTTTATGGAATTATTCAGAAACATAATAAGATACCAATGGAAAGCTCTTAAAGTTAGGATTACAAGGAATTTTACAGATCTCCATTTGGACTTTCTACAAGAAGATATTAGCATTTTACTCCACACTGCCAGTCTGCCTTCCTACTCAAGAATTGCACTAGTTTCATCTTTTCAAGAGTTTTAGAAGCCTAAGTGTTATTTGACCATTGAACACGTAACTTTATCTCTTAGAATTCATCTATTTTCATTTATCTAGTTGCTTTGGTACTTGCCTATACTTGGAGGGTTGTTCCAAGTTTCAACTATAAAAAGCCTATCATGTAAGTCTAAGGATATTCAAGTTTGAGATATAATACAAGTTTGAATGCATAGTATATTGACTCTTCATCACTTTTCTACTTTTAGAGAGCTTCGACCTCAGACATCACCTCAGATGGACTTGACTTTGAATAGTTTTAGTCTTTTAGAGGGACCAAACTCAATTATCACCTCAAACTTTTCTTTCATTCTCCAAAGACAAGTCAACTAAAATATTAATCAAAGATCATTTTAGCTTTATTGCAAACTTAAATTTTAAGATTTAATTTTTAATACATCTTTATCATTTCATCATCAAATCAATTGAGGTGATCAGGAGCAGAACAACGAAGCAATACTACTGGTCCAGTCAATTGGTAATTGATTCATCTCATGGGAAGGGACCCAACAAATATCAGGGGCAAGAATTTCAAGCCTGAATTTTCCACAGAGATATATTATTCAATGCTGCCGTTCAAGAGTGGGTAGTCTCATTTTAGCGCCAGCCCGCTGTAACAAGCAACGTATTACATGGAGATGGATGGCCCCAACAACAAATTTTTTTCATGATCCAATGACGATTATAAAGGAGTATTCGCTTTCTTGAAGATCAATAAAGTTTTCTTACGATAAGGAAGATTTGTTTCTTTGCATAGAATAAAAGCTACTTTTGACATTGTGGGATCTGGTGCATATCCTTGCATGCATTTAACAATTACCATCTAAAGTCTTTTCTCCACATGACCGGAAACGGAAACAGTGCAATGTCTTCTTTCTTCTATCAGAATAAATCAGATTCTATATCCTCACATGAAAGGGAGATATCTGTTACTGAAGTGCTTCTTGAATGTGAAGAAAATTCGTTGTCTAACAATGATAGATCCTCTGACAGTACATGCTGTGATAAAAGCAGTGAATCAGGACTGCATTAAGAAAAGCTTAAACATCCAGCTAATGTTCGTCAAGTACTTGCCTGTATAGCAAATTTACTTGAAATGAAAAGAGAAGGATTTACTAATGTGTGACCTACAGAAATGCAGTGTTTCGAAAATTACTCCAGGAAAGTAATCTAGTTTCTCATTCTCTAAGATCTAAGAAATTGAATGATCAGGTATAGTGATAGTTCATAAAGAAGAAAGACTAAGATAAGCTTTATATCATTGCAACTCTTCCCTTCAATGCAATTACCGATAAATTTATGTGTTCCAGATTTTGTGTTTTATCTATAATTTAAAAGTCGTATTTTGGAGTTCTGCCTGTCCTCATTGTAGTCCAATGAAGTTAAAGTGTAATTTTCATCTCATATATATTATAATAGAATAGCTATTTCATGTGTTCAATACCATATCGAGTTTCTATGCATTAGATAAAAAGAATAAACTGTGACGGGTTGAGAAAGAGTTTCTAAAAGCAATATGCAAGACGTGATCTTTGGACTTCATTGGAAGTCCCAGTTATTTAACTATCTATTCCAACATGTCAATTACAAATGTGAACTCTTTTCTATGAATTGTACATTTATGTCAAGAATCAAGATAAGTACACTAACAAAATGTAACACGTTGATGTTGAATTGCAACTAGCAAATGTAACAGGTATACAACTAATCAAGTTATAGAAAGCATCTTATGAATGAGTCAGTACTTCAATTCTTACTTTTCTATATGTATTTACAGGAAACTCTAGCGAGCTTCAACCTCAGAAATTGACACATTATTCATTGATCTTTTTTCTGCACTAGCAGAAGACGATGTTGCAGTGGTACTAAACTGCCTAAAGATAAATGCAGGTTGCTTAGGATATGGAAGATTTGTTTCATTGCTTAGCATGAACGCTACTTCAGACATGGTTGGCCGATCAGATGTGTAATCTTGGACACACAAAAGACCGACATGAATGCACCTTAAAACTTTGTTGACTATATCACATGAGTTTTCGAGTGATGAATCTATTATATCGGAGACCCTTTCTTCTCTCCATAAGTTCCAAACCTGCAGGCACTGAGTGAGTAAACATTTGTACTTGGTACTAAATGGCAAAGATACAAATACTTACATGTCCAATCAAATTGACAGCGTCATTCTGGAAAAAACTGCTATTCTTTCTGCCGCAGATGATTTCCACGAGTAGAACCCCAAAACTGTAAACATCTGACTTTATCGAGAAAAGTCCTTGCATTGCATATTCCGGTGCCATATAGCCACTGCAATCAGACATTTTTAGTAAGTGAAATCTCCATTACAACAACATATTGTCTTGGGCATTGGCTGTTACTTACTAGGTTCCAACTACTCTATTTGTGTTTGCTTCAATTTGGTCTCCTCCAAAGATTCGGGCAAGACCAAAATCTGATATCTTGGGATTCATGGATGAGTCTAATAAAATGTTGCTGGCTTTCAAATCCCTATGAATAATTCTAAGTCTAGAGTCCTGATGTAGATATATCATTCCTTTGGCAATTCCCAAGATGATCTCAAATCATTTACTCCAGCCGATAACTGATCTTCTTGCTTTATCTGTTTTAGTAAAATTTCAAAATGCATGAAGAGTTGTGATATGTAAATATAATTGATCTTGAAGAATATATGGAGAAGACAAGCTCAAATGCTGCAGGGCATGCAAGGTAGGAGATGGACATACCGAAGATAAAATAGTCCAGGGCTTTATTAGGAAGGTATTCATACACTATCATCTTCTCATCTTGCTGAATGCAACACCCCAAAAGCTTCACAAGGTTTCTATGCTGAAGTCTTGCAATCAATGCCATTTCATTTTTGAATACCTCAGTCCCTTGTCCTGATATTTTTGACAATCTTTTGACAGCTATCTCTTGCCCATTTTGTAGTCGACCCTAAAATTCATTACATTGTTCAACAATTCACCTTTAGCAGAAAAGAAAAGGATAATCTCAGCCTGACCAATCCATCAAGACCTATCCAATTAAGCATCCTCCAATTATGTAAATTCCTATCTAGGTATTTTTACAGTGACTAAGAGAATATACCTTGTAAACTGCACCGAACCCACCTTCTCCAAGCTTGTTAGCAGGAGAAAAGTCATCTGTGGCTGTAACAATGGTGTCCAGATCAAAGACCGTCAGCTCATCATCTGTTCCACCACCACCCATCTTGTTCTTCCTGCTTATAAAGGATGTTAAACTAGCGCTAAATAGCGGCTTTGTTTCTTCATTTACACTTGCCATTGTGGAAACATTAAAAATTAGGCTACAAAACTTGACATCTAGTTCATTGCTAAAGGAAAAATTACTGAAGACTGGCTTCCATATGTAAATTTTGATGGGTATAGTAAAATGGGGAGTCTTTCTTTTTTTTTTTTTTTCTTTTTTTTACCTGTTCTCTTCCTCTTCAATTGCCAACATACTAATAACAGTATAAGAAGCATTCCTACTACTGATGCTATCGAAATTGCAGCTAATCTCTTTCCATGAAAGCGTTCTGATTTCGTTTTAGCTGAAAGTAAAGGATTCAATGATCAGAAAGATTCAAGTTACTTTTTGTATACTTGATTGGATTCTTTGTTGAACAAGAAAAAAGGGATAATTGCCCGTCTTTGGAGATACGAAAATTGCATCATTTGAGAATGTTATATCAAATACCTAATTCGGCAGCTGAAACTCTTATATACAAGTCTTGGCCGTTGTATGAGAACTGCCTGATATCAACCAAATTTCCATTCCAAGATATGCAACCACTGTCCCCTCCACTGACATTAGCACTTGCAAATGCTGTGCATGAACAGTTCTTTAGGCATAAATCTTGACATTCTTTTAAGCCCACATTCTTGTTTAGATGTGCAATTGAAGCGTCTGGAAGTTTTGTATTTGTCAGTTTGATAAATCCTTCCCCATTTCTACACATATTTTCTCCTGGTTTACTTTTACAACCTCCAGATGGATCTTTTAGGTACCATTGACGAT
This sequence comes from Nyctanthes arbor-tristis, assembly GCA_963692815.1. Lineage (NCBI taxonomy): Eukaryota > Viridiplantae > Streptophyta > Magnoliopsida > Lamiales > Oleaceae > Nyctanthes > Nyctanthes arbor-tristis. Next base: position 3,614 of record CAVNYN010284345.1, on the reverse strand, counting down.
CAGACACAGGCTCATATCCAGGGAGGCAGGAACATTCAAATTCACTCGGATTGGACAGGTCACAATCACTGTATGTACCACAATGTGCATAATTATCACATCGGTCAGCTGGTGCATACCAGATTCTTGCCCATCCACGGTCAGGTCCTTGCCAAGTGTGACGTTCCAGAGTTCCAGATTCATTTAGCACCAATATTGAGAAGATATGTGGGTCTTTCGTAACGTATGTATAGGATACTTCATCCTCGTTTTCAACATAAGTGATGTTGAAGATAAAATTTAGATCCATCACGGGCACCCCACTCCAACGAAGTCCATTCCATGGTCCAGTTCGCCATATCCTTTCCGATCCCTTGTACACAACCAACTCAGGTTTTGCAGCAAGCTCCATCTTGCAGAAATACTCACCAGTTCCAGGGTCATCACTAGATTTCCAGGATGTATAAACCGTGTTCTGTCCAGTCTGCCTGTTCCATGCCACTTTCATGCCAGATAATATGGTGTTGGCAGGATGATCAAAGCTTTGCCATGCTATAACACTTTTGCTTTGATCCTGGAAAAGTACAAGATTTCCAATCTCTATGAGCTGAGCTGAAGATGAATTGTCCATTGAGGTCATGTTAGTTGACCACACTGAGAGATTCTGACTTCCATCAAACAAGACGAGATTTCCATCATGATCGATTGCAAGAACTCCAGAGCTTCCATTGATGGGATTGTCTCTATTGGCTACCCAAACAACTGTTTGTTCTGAAACTTTGTTATACCAAATCCCGACATATCGGTTGCGCGATTTTCCAGGGCTGAAGAATCCAAGTGCAAAGTTTCCTCCACTTGATACTAATATATCTCCATCTTCTAGAGACTGATTCTGGCTTATAGTATCTCTAGAACTGCAGCTTCTGAAGAGCAAGATAAGAAAACATATCAAGATTTCCCTATGATACATGGTATGATTTCAATAATTATCCTCTTTATGTTTTTTAGTGTTTAAAATAAATGCACAGTCGACTTGACTTTGAATAGTTGTAGTCTTTTAGAGGGATGAAACTTGATTACGTTCATCTCACGGAAGGTACCCAACAAATATGAGGGGAAAGATTTTCTAAGCCTGAATATTCCAGAGACTTTTATTATTCAATGCTGCAGTTCAAGAGTTAGGAGTCTCATTTTAGCCAATTGGTGCCCGACAGCTGTCCGATAATGAATTTTTTTTCACTATCCAATGACAATTATAAACCACTATTAGCTTTCTTGAAGATCAATAAAGTTTTCTTTGGAAAAGTAAGATTTGTTTCTTTGCATAGCATAGAAGCAACTTCTGAGATTGTTGGTTGAATCGATAAGGTGCATTGGTATTGGTGGGGTCCAATTCAACAACTAATAATAACTTATTCTTGAAATGTAAAAATTATAGAAGTGGTAAGTAATGTCATATCCTCAGAGACTGATTAGATTTAATTTTTTTAAAAGTAAATTAGCTAAATTAAAAATATGAGGTTTTTGATATTGATGAACCAAATAAAATAAAATAAAACAAAACAAATTAAAATGTAAATTCAGATAATGATTTGAAATGTGGAATTTTTAAAAAACACAAGTTGATAAGGAGATAATATATGTGATAAATATCCAGCTCAAAATATAATTTCAGAATTGAATAGAACAATTGATCATTGATGCAAAAATGAAGCCCTATATTCTTTCCCTAAATTAGTTATGGTTATTGATAATCGAACAACATATCATTCATTACTTTTTCGATAACTAAGATACGCTTGTTGATTACTTCCTTTGCTAACAAACAACCTTAGAAAAGTTCTTAGGATTTAATTTATCAACAACATTAAGCACTAGAAAGACTACAAATTCTAACCAATGAAAAGATACAATTGATCCCTTTAAGCTAGGTTATATATTTCTATAACATGGATTGAATACCTTAATTATAGCCGATTTGTTATTTTACATTTAGGTCAGAATTTCTAAACAATTACGGATCTAGAATTCTAACTGACAATATATTATTCTGACAATTACACGACGTGCATTTTAAATAATCAATTAGAATAATTAATAAACACAATAAATATATAAATAGACCAAGAACCAAGAATATAGTAAAATCAATTCGATCTCACAATTGTCATCAAATCAAAACTTCAACTATTCTTGTACGGGAAAATATAAATTTAGCTAGTCATTGATTAAATAGAAATCACCCAAAATTGTTGTTTAATAGTTGACGTGTAGAATTGCAAACCCAAAATGGTCCCCCGTCTTCGAGTTTCCCGTGCAGAATCTTCCCCGTCAAAAATCTGTCTCCTTTCTTTTGCTCCTCGCCCATGAGATTCCTCAAAGTCTAAAACGTTTTTCCTGACGCATTACGTCTTCCAAGTTCACGTATCCTTTTGTGGCCAAGAATGGAAGTCCAATTTTTCCAAATTTCCGCAAGGCCTTCACGTGTTTTTGGTCCAAGAATCCCCAAAAGTCAAAAAGAATCATTTTCCATTTTTTTATTTATTATTCTTTCATACGTTTTTGTTTAAATACAATTTAACAAAATCCAATCTCTTAAGTTTATCTCTTATCAATCTGAAACAAGTGTATTCACACTTTAAAAAAAGTTTACTTCAAATTGGTGGATTTCTTGAGCTTTAATTTCTCTTTTAAAATTAGTTGAATTGTGTCCATTTTGATTTAACTCCTTCATCTTTTCTACAAAACACAAATTTCAATTAATATGCAACAATTAGACATTGAAATAATCAAAATATAAAGAAAATAACACAATTTATATAGCGTTTATACACGTTATCATACATATGCTCTTCCGATGCATTTAACAATTTGTCAAACCCCTCAATAAATCGCATGTTTTAAAGTTATGTTACTAAATGAACTTTTCGGAAACGTTACAAATTTCTTGTTACAACTCTTGTCCAAAATCGAGGGGTACGACTTGCCAATAAACTCTCTTTTCTTCCTTAGGTGAAGTAGTGTTGTTTGTCATCTTTAATTAATTTAAAGTGTAGTATTTGTATAAAGAACATGAAACACAATAAATAGAAGTCACTTTATATATATTAAAAACCGAACACAAGCTTGGGAAACCCTTACAAGTAAAATTAGGATTCCCAATCTTGTATCAAAACTTTCCACAAAAGCCATGTTTTATTTAATTATTTTGGCTTCTATACACATACTTAATTAAATAAGAAACATTGGTCTATCCCTCATAATCTTGTCATAGTGCAAAAGATTGAGGGAAAAGGCACAAAATATCTCGAACTCATATGAGGTTCCCAACTACATAACAAATATGGGATCATCCTCATAATAAGCCCAAAGATCAATCTCTATTACATGCATAACTTGGCTTGCGTCATGTGACGTCCTCCATTCCTCGGCTTTTCTTTCCACAATTCTTCGATGGATCATCTATAAAAGAGTAATCACATATAAGGTGAGTATAAAAATACCCCGTGAGTAATACATTAATTCGGTTTACCAAAAGTTTATAGAAATCATTTCATGCTCCATTCTTAAGAACATTAAGATGCACAAACCTTTTTGAACATATTATAGGGCCCCAAATACTAGAAGTTCCTACT
>CAVNYN010284332.1:0-26603 GCA_963692815.1 Nyctanthes arbor-tristis | reverse complement strand
TTTATTGTAAGGATTTGCATGATCCTATTGATGGTGATGATTCTAAACCGGAAGATATGGAAGATAGGGATTGGTAGAAATTGCACAGGAAAAATATTGGGACGATAAGACAGTGGGTTGATAACAGTGTTTTTCATCATGTGGCACATGAGACAGATGTAAATAAATTGTGGACTAAATTGGAGTCCATGTTTGAGAAGAAAACTGCAGCCAAGAAGTCTTTTCTAACCAGAGACTTGGTCAATATGAAACATAAGGACGGTACGAGTGTGACAGAGCACTTGAATAATTTTCAGAACATTGTGAATCAGCTGGTGACAATGGGAATGACTCTTGAGGATGAATTGAAAGCATTACTACTTTTGAGTTCTTTGCCAGACAGTTGGGAGACATTTATTGTGACAATAAGTAATTCTACTTCAGATGGTGTGTTATCTATGAATTATGTGAAGAACAGTATGCAGAATAAGGAAATCAGGAGGAAATCTTCAGGTTTGCATGTAGGTTCAGATAATACATTGACTCTTATTTGTGCTCTTCCGATCTGAGGAAGAATCAAGAATAAAGGGCAAAGTCGTCACAGCAAGTCTAGAGGCATGTCCAAATCAAAAGATAAGAAGACTTCTTATCATTGCGGCAAAGATGGTCATTATAAAAGAAATTGCAGAATTTGGTTGAGGGAGCAGAAAGAGGGTAATAATCAGAAGAAAGATGATGAAAATACTGTAGGTGTGGTGACTAGTGATGTACTCTCTTGTGGAGTGGGTCAATGCCTGCATGTTGGAGAACCTCTTACTGAGTGGCATGTTGACAGTGGTGAATCATACCATGTTTGCAGAAATATTGAGTTGTTTACTACATACAGAGCATGTGATTATGGCCAGTCAAATATGGCTAACTCTTCACATTCCAAAATCATAGGGATCGGTGACATTCACCTGTAGACAAATATGGGGTACATCATAATTCTGAAGGATGTGAGGCATATTCCTGACATGCGGTTTATCTACTTGCAATAAATACTCTCGACCGAATCGGGTATTTCATTACTTTTGGTGATCAGAAGTGGAGGTTATCAAAGGGATCAATAGTCGTTGCCAGTGGAAAGCTTTGTTGCACGCAATACAAGACTTATACAAAGTCTTGTAAGACTGGGGTAAATGCAGTTGAAGATCCTTCTCCTGATCTGTGGCATAAGAGGCTTGGGCACATGAATGAAAAATGTTTGCAGGCTCTGGCTAAGAAGGCAGTTATCTCTTTAGCCAATGGTACATCCCTAGACCGATGTGAACATTGTTTATTCGGTAAGAAACTCGAGTTTCCTTTTCTGGCACGTTTAAAAGAAAAGAGAATATTTTAGATCTTGTGCATTCGGATGTGTGTTCTCCTGGTGATGTAGCATCTTTGGGTGGAAACAGATATTTTGTTACATTTGTTGATGATGCTTCTAGGAAGTGATGGATCTATCTTCTAAAATCTAAGGATCAGGTACTCCAATACTTTAAGCAGTTTCATATCATGGTAGAACAAGAAACAGGGAAGTGTTTGAAAAGCCTCAGAACAAATAATGGTGGGGAATACATTTCACATGCGTTCAGAGAGTATTGCTCAGATTTTGGGATTCGACATGAGTTTACAGAAGTAGGGACTCCTCAGCATAATGGTATGGCAGAAAGAATGAACCGTACCATTCTTGACAGAGTCAGATGCATGTTGAAGACAACCAAGCTTCCTAAGACATTTTGGGGTGAAGCAGTTCGGATTGCTTGCTATTTAATTAATAGATATCCCTCAGTTTCCTTAGATTCTGATATTCCAGAAAGAGTTTGGACAGGCAAAGATGTTTCATACTCTCATCTGAAGGTGTTTGGGTGTAAAGTATTTATACACGTATCTAAGAAACAGAGATCGAAGCTTGATGATAGAGCTACTCCGTGTGTTTTTTTGGCTATGGTGATGAACAGTTTGGATACAAGTTTTGGGATCCAAAGAAAAGGTAGCTTGTGAGAAGTAGAGATGCAGTGTTTTATAAAGATCAGAAGATTGAGGACTTTGATAAAGTCGAACAGCCTAAGGAGATGACTTCAGTTGTTCCTGGTGTCATACCTAATAATTCTTCATCATCTCAGCTTAGCACTAGTAGTCAGGTAGCTCCTATTGATGATGAAACAATCGATGATAGTCTAGTTGATCAGACTAGTAATCAGGGGGAGCAGATTACTGATCAAGGAAAGCAGACCTCTATTGGAGAAGAAATTGGAGAATCAAGAAGATTTGCAAGAGGGCGTATACCATCTACTAGGTATCCTGAGTCTGATTATATTCTGCTCACTGAGGATGGAGAACCAGAAAGTTATTCAGAGACTCAGGATCATAAAGACAAATCCCACTAGATGAAAACCATGGTAGATGAGATTACTTCTTTGATGAAGAATGACACCTATGAGCTGGTAAATCTTCCTAAAGGTAGGAAGGCTTTGAGGAATAAATAGGTGTATAAAATCAAAAGAGACAGCAATGGTGACTTATTGAAGTATAAGACTCGCTTGGTTGTGAAAGGTTTTGGGCAGAAACACTGTGTTGATTTTGATGAGATTTTCTCTCCTGTAGTGAAGATAATATCCATCAGAGCTGTTTTGGGTTTAGCAGCCAATTTAGACTTGGAAATTGAACAGCTTGATGTGAAGACTGCCTTTCTTCATGGTGATTTGGAGGAAGAGATTTATATGGTACATCCAGAAGGGTTTAAACAGAAGGGGAAAGAACACCTTGTATGCAAATTAAAGAAGAGTTTGTATGGCCTAAAGCAAGCACTAAGACAGTGGTATAAAAACTTTGATACTTTTATGATGAGTCAGGGATATACAAGAACTACTGCAGATTCTTGTGTTTATTTCAGATTTTTTCCAGGTGATAAATTCATTATTTTGCTGCTTTATGTGGATGACATGCTTATAGTTGGCCAGGATGCAGGACTGATACAGAAATTGAAGGATTTCTCGCATAAGTCATTTGATATGAAAGATTTGGGGTCAGCTAAACAGATTTTGGGCATAGAGATTGTTCGAGATAGAAAATCTAAGAAGTTGTGGTTATCACAGAGACATTATATTGAGCGAGTACTTGAAAGGTTCGGCATAAGCCAGTTAGTTTACCCCTTGGAACTCATTTCAAACTAACCAAGAAATCCAGTCCTTCGACTGATGAGGAGAAGAAGAAAATGGAGGTTATTCCGTATTCTTCAGCTGTTGGTAGTTTGATGTATGCGATAATTTGTACTCGTCCTGATATTGCACACGCAGTTAGTATAGTTAGTAGATTTCTGTCTAATCTGGGCAAGGAGCATTGGGAAGCAGTAAAATGGATTATGCGGTATCTTAGAGGAACTTCTGATTTGTGTTTGGGTTTTGGAGGAGCTCAGCCAACTTTGACAGGGTATACAGATGCAGACATGGCAGGTGACCTTGACAACAGGAAATCTACATCTGGTTACTTGTTTAGTTTTGCAGGGGGGGCTGTTTCTTGGCAGTCTAAGTTGCAAAAATGCGTAGTTTTGTCTACAACAGAGGTTGAGTATGTTGCTATCACTGAAGCAGGAAAGGAGGTGATATGATTGAAAAAGTTTCTTGAGGAGCTCAAGTTGAAGTAAAGTGAGTACGTCATTTATTGTAACAGTCAGAGTGCTCTTGAGTTGAGTAAGAACTCTATATATCATTCTCGCACCAAACACATTGATGTCATGTATCATTGGATTCATGAAGCAGTTAATGAGAAGCTTCGACAGCTGGAAAATATTCACACTGACAAGAATATTGCTAACATGTTGACAAAAGTAGTTACCAAGTAGAAGCTTGAGTTCTATGCCAGCCACGCTGGTATGCATTCCAAGTGATACACTTGAAGTTTGAGATACCTCCCTCATGGACTGGAGGGGGAGATTGTTGGGTTGGTCCAACCCATAATGATACCCAACTTAAACACAAGACAAAAGTTGGAGGATGAATTAAGTAATTTGGCTGAATAAAAATTAGAAGCATTAAGGGACACAAAATCCTAGACTTAATTGGATTTGATTTGTTCACTATATATATATATGTTGGAACGTGGATGGTGTGAGGCGAAACAAACGCTCAAAAAGGCAGAAGAAAGCCATAAAAAAGGTTCACGCACGGGAAACGGAAAAAGGGCAGAGGTCCACGTAAAAAGGCAGAGAAAATCTCACATATTCACACACGGAATTTGAGGAAGGAAGTTCAATTTTTTTATTTTCACGCTTGGGACGAGTTTCGTAATTCGATTTGGTATTCGATTTCTTCAAGCGGTGGTTTTCTCTAAGTTAATTCTTGGAACGGATTAAGTGATATTTTCCTCATCTCTTATTGTTGATTATTGTGTTCCATCTATTGTTAGATGAATTATTTGTGGTGCTAAGAATATTGTTCTTGACGGTGTTGCGTGATTGTGGTAGTGTGTGATTACCTCTTGATTTAGGGCATTAATCTTGAGAGGATAAACGTTGTATTCCCATTATTATTTCGTGATAGTGGAGTTGTCGGTTTGACCCGTCGATTTTCCCTTCTCATTGGAGGGTTTTACGACGTTAAATAATTCCTGGTGTTATTTAAATTTCCGCACGTATATTATTGTTTGATATATTAATTACCTATTTTAATCACACGGTGTTTAGGGAAATTGATTAAATTCTCAACAATGCATTCACGAAGACAATCTGAACATGGACTAGAAATCTATACTCATGCCCTAGACTATGTCACTTAGGAATAACAAAGTATAGGAAATATTTTATGAAATTATATGCAAGATGCGAAGTTAAGATGTAAGAAAAGTAAAAATGAAGGAGAAAAACTATGGAACAATCACAAGTTCATGGAATTTTCTTATTTTCCGATCAAAGAATCAACTAATAATCCTTTTTATAGACTTTGACACAACTCTTAATCAATTGTTACAATGATTTGAATGTGAGTTTTCATGTTTTAGACAATTAGGTTTCTAAAAATTAAAGTAACGTCACAAATAGTTGCAATGGTTCACATAGCCTAGAATGAGTCGGGCGACTACTTAGTACTAATTTGAGTGACTGCTCAATTATGGCGAAAATAGTTCTATATTTGTATCGAAAATTTTAAAGTACCGACGTTAGTATTTGTTACAAAACCCGCATAGTATAAAAGACATAAGAAACTACTAATGGTCATGAAACCAATAATGATTTCTTTTGTTTTTTAGCTATGCTTACTCTGCAACCGAGTCGACGTTGTTACTGTAGTTTTCCCCATATTTGTATTGGCCCATGGGGCGGCTGCCCTGACAAAGCTAGGTGACCGTCCATACTAATTTCGCCAAACATTCTTTGTATTTCCGATTTCTCTATAATTCGAAATTTGATCATTATACATTGTCTAAACGATATTCTTTTAAAAATTGTTCCAAAAAGTTAAAAGTCGTGGATGCCCTTAAAGTCGGCTCGTAATAAAAACTAGAAGTAATTAAGCTAGTGATTTTTTTTTTTCCGGGTAAGATTAGATCAAACGTAACTTTTTAAAATAAATATAGGTAATTAGTTAGGATTTATTTGTGATATCCTTCTTACATACATTAATTAAGTGTAGTTTCTTTTCGTGTTCTCCATCTTTCCCATTAAATTAAATAATTAAATATTAAAAGTAGATGAAAATTGTCAAAATTTGCAATTACAAATCGTGGTCCATGTTTAAGTATATAGTCCAAAAGTCGTTAAGTATATAAAAGTTGAGAAATCCCATTTTATTGACTCTATTGATTAAATACCTTTCACAATCAGGTTTGGCTTTGTCTAGAGTTCTCTATTTGCTTCTCTTTTTCAGCCTCTATTGTTCCAATATCATTTTTTTCCCCGAAGCAATCTATTGTTTGAATATTGTTAGGCTACTTTTGAGAGTAAGCTCGAGTAGCGTTTTATTTTGAAATAGAAATAGAACTCTAACACGAGACTTAAAAATAGTGAAGCCTCCATGCTAAAAAAGCTCCGCAATAGACTTATGTGTCAAATTTTTCATTAGACTGCACTTTCATTCTGTAAAAATTTAAACTTGTAATATTAGGGAACACAAACTAGATCATTGAAGTTAGTTTGTCTTGATCTTTTTTTTTTTTTTTTTGGAGGATTGATCCTGTTATTTAATTAATTTTTTTTTAAGTTACTCCACATCATTCTTTCAGATTGTCAAACAAAATTGTGATACATATTACCAAAATGAGATAGTCACAATATAATTATCATGCATATATTTTTGTTTCATCAAGATAATAATGAATTAAACCAAATTTGAAGGCTAATTTAGTAACTTTGTGACTGTTTTCTTTTTCCCTTTTTTTTTTTTGTAAACAATTTTTTCCAGGATACACAAAAGTTAAGTTTTTTAAGTACATTATTCTACCATAAACTGTATGCACATAATTGGCTTTTAAACCAATATTGGGTATTTGAATTACATATTAATAAGTACAATTTTATATAAATTAAAAAAATAAATAAAATAAGTACAATTTTAGAAAATCGTCATTGTCATCATTTTATATTGTACAAAATGAACCGTTTTTGCAAACCTTTTTTTTTTTTTTTAAGCTGAAAGCTGATTATCAGTTCAAGAATGTAAGGTGCCCCTACTTTTTTAGGGTAAGAAGGGGAAGAGAAAATGCCTCGAGCCAATGTTTGTGCACCAAATGCTACGGCGCTGAAGTAACACATGCCATACTTCCAGGAAAAGCTCGAACGACCTTTAAACAAAATGGTACAAATAAGTGTCTAGTGGTATAAATTCCGCTTTCCGTATGAGGACATCAATTTTCACGTACATAATCACAAAAAAAAAATGTTTAAATTAGAATTTCCCAAGTAAACAAATATCATACTAGGGGAAAAAAACAGTAAAGAGATGTCATAAAATCTCTTCTCTATCGCCTAACAAGAGTCATCTTTTTGGCATCCTAAAGAACTACCTTTACGGCTTTACCCTCCAACCCCCCCCCCCGGCCCACCAAAAAAAAAAAAAAAAAAAAAGGTGTACCTTTAGAAACCAGCTTCTATAATGAATGACTTATTAATTATTAATAATATAAATGTTTAAATTTATAGATCATTATTCAGTCCAAGTGTCATATTTATATTGAGAGGTGGGTAGATCGGTCTTTCTAAAGAGAGGCTTCCTCTCACCCCAATTACATATAGCCACATGAGAAGCCTCCCCTTAAAAAATCACATTGGTAGATATTCATAAATATATGGAAATATCATCTATACAATGTACAACAAGGAAATAACAATTTCCTAAAAAAAAAAAAAAATTAAATTAGATACCAATATCGAGTCTAAATAAAAATCATTATATTCATTAGTTAAATCCATATAATTGTAAAACCCACCATATATTGTCCGGGTAAATGATCGAGTCGATCCGAGCATAGTCAAGTGCGTGGAGGGGAGTCCCGATCTCCCGCCATATATGTACACATAGTAGAATATCATAGGGAAAATCTACACACAATGCTCCTTATGTATGTGGGGCTCACACTATCCAGTGAGCCTCTTGTACATGAATGTCTTACAATTATTTTGAGAATAATTCTATATATACAAAAGAAGGAATAAGAAGTGTGATAAAATTGACAAGTGTCATAAGTGAGTAGTGTTGATGTAAAATTGTAATATGTGTCAGTTTTATTAAAATTTTTGTATACGATTTTATTTAAATAGTACAATTCTTATTTTAATAATCTTCAATCACATATGCGTTTAACGGCAAGAGATATCTTTGGAGTGGAGGGGGCAAATTGGGTAGAAAAAATTAGTAGTATGGTGGTAGTAAATGAAGGGAGTTGGGGAGGGCCACCTGGATTGTTGCAAATGTTGCTATAAAAATGAGTTGCTGGACGACACATGCCTGCCACCAAGAAATTTGCTGTCTTCCGAGAATTTTCCCAAAACCTCACGAAAATTACAAAATTTAAAAATAGTTATTAACCAAATTTTGAGGTCCCCAAAAATAAGAGAGAAAAACCAATCCACGCACCGCAGAAGCACGATCCGCAAACCCTAGAAACCTCGCCACTCCGACGGGTTTGCTGATCGGACAATCATTATTTTCCTTTCATTGCATTTTTTTTCCTAGAATTTATCCAAAGTTACGCATTAGTATTTACGAGTTTTGTCTAGAATCTTCTGAAAGGTTTGTCATTTTCTGGGTTTAAAATTTGTTTGAAATTTCAATCTTTTTGTTCTTCATTTCGTTCGATCTGGAATGTCTGGATTGTTCCATTTCGGATTTTGTGGTCTTGTTTGGGTGAATGAAGCCGTGAGATGACATGTGATGTTTGATTTTGATGCTGGAGCTGGAAAATGGAAATGCATTCTAATACTATTTCATTTTTGTGGTTGAATTCTCAGATCTGCTTTTGATATTCCATGGAATGTCTGAGTTTTTTAATTTTATTTATGGTTTTATGATTTCGGTTGTGATTTCGTGTTAGAATTCGTTGTATTTGCTTGTTTGCGCATAAAGCACGTTGGAAATGATTCTAATGTATTGTTGCGATTTCAAATCATTTGTGTGGCAAAAAAAGATATCATTTTTAAGAATTTCTTTGCAGCAGGGAAGATAGAGAGATATACCTCTTCTTCCTCTTCTCTTTCTTGGAATTTTACCTCTCACTTTCTGACTCATTTTTTCTTGTTCCCAATTTAATGCATGTGTTGTATTCGTGTTAAACTTTTCCTGATTTGAATATAGATAAATTTTAATCAATTTTAATATTTATTTGTTTAGGAATTTATTAATGATATATTTTAATTTATGGATTACATTACTGTGCAGAGAGGACATGGTATTTTGTTAATTCTTTCAGCAAGTTGATCAATTCCCTCGTGGGTTTCAATTTCCAAGCGTTTGTTAATTTCAATTGTCACATAGACTGACTTGGTGGGTTAGGCTAGCCATGGTAGCCACTGCTGCAACTTCCGCATTTCTCCCAATAGCTGCTTCAGCTGGAGATTCCTCTGCAAAATCTCCTGGATCAATTGGAGGAACCATTCCTACAAGAGTTGATGCCTGCGGAAATGGGATTAAACCAAAGGCCGCAGCTTCGCGAAATTTACAGGTTAAGGCCAATGCACATGCTCCTCCAAAGGTGAATGGAACTAAGGTTGGAGTTATGGATGGGCTTAAGACTGAGGATGAGGTGACCCCATCACCTCCCCCAAGGACATTCATCAACCAATTGCCTGACTGGAGCATGCTTCTTGCTGCTATCACAACAATATTCCTTGCTGCTGAGAAGCAGTGGATGATGCTTGATTGGAAACCAAGGCGGCCGGACATGCTTGTTGACCCCTTTGGTTTAGGAAGGATTGTGCAAGATGGTTTGATATTTCGTCAAAACTTCAGTATCAGGTCCTATGAAATAGGGGCTGATCGGACTGCGTCTGTAGAAACTTTGATGAACCATTTGCAGGTATCAACATTCTAATTTAGTGTGTATTTTGTGCTTTCTAGACTTCTGTGTTGAACTACTGCTTGACAAGCTGATCTGCTTTTGCAGGAAACAGCTCTGAACCATGTCAAAACTGCAGGCCTGTTGGGAGATGGCTTCGGTTCCACTCCTGAGATGTCCAAGAGAAATCTAATTTGGGTAGTTACCAAAATGCAGGTTATTGTAGATCGTTATCCAACTTGGTAAGTTTTATCCATGTTTATACTTATCCAAGATTAGTACCTATATATGACTGCACAAAGTATTTCTCTGTGCCTAAGCAAATGTGCGAGATTGGTTACATTGCCACTCAATGTGAAAGTCATTGTGTAAATGCTATATAATTAATTAACTCATTGAAGTATGATCATCTGAGATATTTATTCTTTCTTGCAGGGGTGATGTTGTGCAAGTTGATACTTGGGTAGCTGGATCGGGAAAAAATGGAATGCGCCGAGACTGGGTTGTACGTGATAGCAGTACTGGTGATATAATAACCAGAGCTTCAAGGTAGAAAAAATGTTCTATATACTTGCTTCTGTGTCATTGCATATGCGAAATCGTGTATATATAGAAATTGATTTACTTTGAACCGTTAATAGGATTACATATTGGCATGATACTACTTCAAGGATGAACTGTTAACAAATTAGGAATACATATTGGCATAATGCTACTTCGGTGACGAATAATAGTTTAGATCTAAGCCATGACTACCGGTTGTTAGAGCTTATGTTCCTTGGAGGATGTGTAAATCTAATTTAATGGAACCATGTGCGATCTTTTTTATTTTGATGAATTATATGCAGTCTATGGGTGATGATGAATAAAGAGACGAGGAGGTTGGCTAAAATCCCAGATGAGGTCCGTGAAGAAATAGGACGTTATTATGTTGATTCTCTGCCAGTTGTGGATGATGATAGCAGAAAGCTACCAAAACTTAATGATGATAATGCAGATTACATTCGTTCTGGTTTAACTGTATGTCACATACTTCTATGAATAACGCAACCTTGTTTGTAAAGTAATTATCACAACACACAACAGGCTTTCTCACTATCCTGAAACTGATCTATGAATGCAGCCAAAATGGAGTGACTTAGATGTGAACCAGCATGTTAACAATGTGAAATATGTGGCGTGGATTCTTGAGGTAAATATTTTTCTTTACTTTGATTATTTATCAATGTATAAATGTTTTTTTAATTAATTCACGTGAATGTGAATGACCGTCTGCATATATGGAAAAGGGTAACGTTTGGATGTACATATGCAAGAAGATTGCTCTGCATGAAATTTGTAGTTTTACCATAAAGGACATCTGATTCAGAATGGAATGTGCATGAATTACATTAAGCATGCTTGATGCGTAGATGGTGGAAATGGCCCTTAGAGATTGCCTTTAACGGCTCTGTATTTTAACCTTTTTATCATTTTCTTAAAAATTTATGTATTTGTCTCTGGAAAACGCACCTGTGGTCCTGTGGCCATATGCTAATGGCTAGCACACTTCAGTGATTTTTTTTTTCTTCATGGAATTATTAGTTTCTGAAGTAACCATAGAAAAACTTGGATAACAGACACAGGTTGGTTAGTAGTATGTTTATATTTTTGTGGTTGTTTAAAATCAGCTGATATGATTTACCTCTTCGGTGGAGTCCGCCTAGCTTTGAACTGGCATTGGTTTACTAGTGCAATTGAAACTTCAGATATTCCAGCAAATGATTGCTTTAAGTGTGAAGATGTGTTCAACTTGTGGAATAGATGTCTATTTATTGGTAACTAATTTACAAGGTTTCGGGGCTTAGAAGGATTTTGGCAAGCTGGAATTATTGAACTGCTTAAGAATCTAAAGAATAATCTATTGGCATGATAAATTGTAAATGTTAATTATTCCAGTAGCTTATTAAACAGAAGCGATATATATTACTTTCTAAGAACTGCTAAACCTGCTTCTGGTCAACAAGCTGTAGAATTTGATTTGTGCATATTGTCGGATTGAATCAGTTGTACACGATTGGTGTTTGGTAAGTTTTCATGCATGTATGTATGTGTATATCAATTTGATAATAACAATAATAATCTCTGTGAATGCACATGTAGACTTGTTTTAGCAGCATAAGTTGTAAATTGTTGGCAGTTGGATGGTCTTCCTCTTCCTTCCCATTTTCTTATCTGAAACATTATTTATTGGCTATACTTTTGTTTTGCTTGCTACATAGTGGTCAAGACTAGTAGTTTCTTAAGAAAAATTCCTTTTAAGGAGAAAATGTCAATGACGGTAGAAGGTGGTTGATATTGGGTGATTAAGGAGGATAATATTTTCTATCTTTTAATTCAGAATAGTATGATTTACGCCATCCGGTCTATTTTCTTTAGGTTACTCCACAAGTCCACATTGTGTGGCTAAGAAAATCAACGAATATTCATCTCTTTAATACTATATTCCTTCTAAAATGAATTTAGTTTTGACTTTTGAGCTAAATCTGTTATCTTGTCTAGTACAAGGTCAAGGTAACGAGTGTGCCCTAAATGTGTATATGAGTAGAAACAGTGGTTCAATTTGGAGACTTGACAGAATACTGAAAATTTTGCCTGGTCAGCGGTCCCAGTTGGTATCTGGCATGGATAACCACCTCTTCTTTACAAATGAGAAAAGTGTTTCTGCTTGTCCATGTAACATCAAGGTAATTTGCTTCTTGCTTATAATGATCACTTTCGGTTGCAGAGTGTTCCACTGCCAATCTTGGAGACTCATGAGCTTACCGGCATGACTCTGGAGTATAGGAGGGAATGCAGGAAGGACAGTACACTGCAATCCCTGACTTCTGTGGTGAATAATGGCGTTGGCGACTTGGCAAATCCTGGTATTCTCGAGTGCCAGCATTTGCTTCGTCTGGAGGGCGGTGCTGAAGTTGTGAAGGGGAGGACCGAGTGGAGGCCCAAATACGGCACTACAATGGAGAGCGTGGGCGAGCTTCCCGCTGAAGGTGCTTAAAAGCTAATAAGCTCAGTCTGTCCTCGCTGCTGGAGTAGAACTTAGTGTTGCTGTTTGTCCCTATTCCGCTGTAGAGAGTTCCTATGGTCCCCGTTCATTTTTTCTTTTAACCTTTTTGTGATTTGCGCCGATATAAATCCAAGCCTAATCCAATGATATGATATTTATTTCATTTCATTTTATTTTTTTGGCTTTTAGTTTTGGGTTCCGCTGGGAGATATATATATATATATAGAAACAGTAATGTCATTTGTAAGTAGCCCGGAGCAGCCCCCCAAATGTCTCTCAAGATTGTGCTATCTAATGCTCTAATTTATTGGAACGACCCTTCATTGTTATTGTATATGAAAGTTGTTTCTCATGGCCACATTATTTTAGTTATTACTATAGTTTCGGATATTTATAAATGTTGTTCACATTTTACTAATTACTATTATTCAATATACAAGCTCTTTTTGTAAGTTTATTACTTATTATATAATAGTATAGGGATTAGATGAATTTGTAATTTAAGTCTTTCCAAAATCACAAGTTTTTAACGAGTCCTATTTGTAAAACATCACATTTACAAAATATTTTACAAAATAGGTAATTTTACTAACTTACCTCTAGACAATTAATTAATACCTCAATGTAAACAAGGACAAAATGATTTGTAAAACATTCTGTGGAGGGTTTTTTATAAAATGGAATTTCCCTTTTGAATTATGGACAGGTACTGTTAAGTGTTAACATATACATATCCATCTATTGTTTTCGCGTCGGTTTCTAATGCACAATGAAGGCTATGCCTAGATTTTGGACAACCAGCAGAGAAATGTTGCGTAGTTGACTCAATCCTCAAAATGTGTAGTCTATATAAAATAGACATCACGTAGTCTTCATAGAAAAACTAGATTTATGGCCCCTTGTAGTCTCATTTTTGGCACTTTTACTATTTCTTTATTATATTACTTTTATATTATTCGGTTAATTTTATGGAATTTTATCTCTATATCCTATTCTTTCAACCTCCTCCTCGCTTTAACGATCCGGTACTCTTGATTAATTAAAAACTCACATGTATAATGTGTGTTTAAGAACTTTAATTTAACAAATAAATTAGATCTCATGAAATCACATATTATGATCTCCAATGAATTCATTTTACAGGTCACTATTTTCTTTCTTTTCGAATTTCTTTTTAATGTAATCAATGATCCAGTATTGTTACATAATAACATCTTCTCTTGTTATTTTAAAACAAAATAAATTCACTTCTATCATCAAATGACGAATAAAAAATATATAAAATTTACTTAAGCAGCATGTCAAACGAAATTTCAAATTCTAGAGGTAACTCCCAACAATAATGTTTATATATATCTTTTTCAAGTTAACTTGACAGAAACGGCTCATCGAAGCATTAAAAACACTACTATAAGTCTATAATCTCACTTTCTTCATCCGGGCATGAACATAGGTCCGAAGTCGAAAGCAAAATGATAGAGGACCACTCTATCTTGATTTGTAGCTCAACGAGTTGTCACCTAACTTGACAATATCTTCAAAATAGAGCCACAAAACTTTTCAAATTTGAAGAGAGATTATAAATAAATTGCAAACAAGGCAACCAAATTAATTATTACTTGTGCTGGATACCTGTCAACTATACACAAGTATTTAATTAAAAGACAGTCTTCTTGGTCTATATCACATGATATCTCAACTGAGTTAGGTGAACAGTGAACTACAGGGTGCCCAGTGAACCCATTGATCTTGAAATGTGTGGGAATAGGCTATTTCGGGCGGGGAAAAAGTTGACTCCTATTATACCCAACAAAATCTTTTTGATCACCTAAGTTTTTTAGGATAATAATTTATTTTGAAATGGCTATTCCTCCATATAGCTTGTGGGTTATTAATTAATTAAGATTAACTAATTGATTTGAAGCTCTTAGCCAAAAAAATGTGTATGGTTTGGTAATGGAGATATAACGGAGAATATATTCGAGAAAGAAAAAAAAAAGTGAGAAAAATGGATGCATCTATGCCAGTCTCTATTTCCGGAGTTTTTAGAGGAATACTATTTTTCTGTCACATTAGCTTTTTAAGACGATACGGCCAGAAATTTCTGCAACCCACATTTCACCGAGGACAGTTTTATCGAGTTTAGTATTGTCTTGTTTTATTGATTTTCAAGTCAAGCCATGCTACGAAAGACTGTTATGTCCAAGTTAATAATATGAAATCTATTTATCAGCTCTCCAATGTATTTATTAGATTGTAAGAAAGAGAATAATCATATGCCTTTGGGGTCTTGGGGATCAAGATCAGTCTCTACCCGAGATGACACTTTCTTGCACCTTTTAGTACATATGAAATCATTTCACATGCCACTCGTCACTACTCGTGTTTAATTTCCACTTCAATGCTGAACTTGTCAGCATAGCTTTCTGTTGCTTACATATATATGGTGTTCACTAATTTTTCCAAGGAAAATGATTAAGTTTAAAAATGGAGCCTGATGTTTCACATGACACTCATCTAACAAAAATATGAGTGTCATGTGAGACATCAGACTCTAAAAATAGAGCTGATCAATTTTCTTGGAAAAACTGAAAGTAGAATATTGAGAGAAGTAATTAGATCTATGATACCGTAAATAGAATCAACAACTGACTTTTAATCTCACTCAACAAATCTTATTTAGTATACGTAACTAGTATCGAGACACCGCGATTAGACAAAATAGTTGAAAAAACTTGGGCATGTGATCCAATTGGTGGATCCAATCCGTAATGTGTTTTGCATTAATTTGAGTGTCTGAAATGTAGTGTTTAGATGTTGATGTCCATCCAATTTGTTTTTGTTTTGTATTAATTTGAGTGTCGGAAATGTAGTGTTTAGACGTTGATATCCATCCAATTTGTTTTTGACATATAATCCATATAATCGGTGATAATTAATTCTCACAAATGTAACCATACAAATTATATATATCTGTAAAGTAGGTACGGGGCCATAATAATATTATAGGAAAATTTTCAAAAACACATCGAAAGTTTTTTTAACAAAAACTCTCACTCTGAGTGGTGTGTATAGAAGCAAGTAACATGTATTTTATACACACTACATGTATTTTAAATACACGTGATGCGTGACATGCATCTATATATATGCCATGTAATACAAAACCTCTTAAAAGTTTTAGAAAGGGATTCTAATATTGTAATAGACTTGTGGAAAATATAAGCTCTTGCCTGTGGGCGTCTCTCCTTAACAGTTATTTGATGCCCAACTTAAAATTAATTCCACACGTTGTTATAAACTTCAATTCAAACTAACTTATTGTGCTGAAATTGAAAGCCAACTAGATGTGTTGTATACCTAACTAATCAAGTTTCGTCGATTTTTCGGGAACCTCATAGTAAACACTATCTATTGGGTGGATCGGCGAGATATATGAGAGGAAAATATGGCAATGTGACGTGTCTAGATTAGGGTAAAGTTTACCCTAATCGATGACGTGCTATAAGATGCCAATCGATGACATGACATGACATGACATTGACATGCCATCTTTAATGCATGTGGTGAAGGTGAAGGTGAAGGTGAAGGTGAAGGTGAGAGAGATTGCGAGAAAATAATTATTTAAAATGAATGAGTGGGCGGAAATGGGTGTAGAAAAAAAAGCGGAAAAAGTGAAAAAGAAGAGAGAAATAGATAGAAATTTAAAAATAATGATAAAATAATAGTGGAGAAGGTGGACACTGGGGTGTGATTTTAGACCTTGAGGTTGACCTTGGGAGAGAAAAGTGAGGATAAATTTGGGGTAATTTGCGCCAAAGGACCCTATCGTTTGCTAGTATTGCGGAAATGGACCATATCGTTTCTAATTTGGTGATTTCAACCCTAACGTATGCTAATCCTTGCAAAATGGACCTTATTATCTAAATTTATCAATTTTTTTGTTAAAATGACCCTTTTAACCTTATTTTCTTTTTTTTAAAATATAATTCTTTTTAAAAGTATTTTACCTTTAATTTGAAATAAAATATAAAGACAAAATGTTATATTTTACTCTCATCCGTCCCACAAAGATATTCCAGCATTTCATTTTCGTCCATCACACAAAGATATGCCGTTCATTAAATTGAGCATACATTTAATTTTTTTTGTTTCTATGTTTTATCCCTAATTAATCATCTGCATTAACTACCAATGCAGTTTAATATTAATGATAAAGAATGTTATAAATAAAAAATATATGTAAAATTAATTACCCCAACCATATTAATAGCCATGTCTTAATTCGTGTGAAATTAACTAACTGCCTATCTTTGTGGGACGGGGGAGTAATTAATTAATGTATCATATTAATATATCATGTTGATGTTTATATTGGTCATCACACGCTGAAGTGAAGATGTCGGAGCTTTCACATGAGATTCCAAAAAATATTTAAATTAACTGAAAAATCAAAAAGTCATGGGTAGGTACAATTATGATAGCAGTTGAATATATGTACATCAAAATATAAATTTTTGTCTTTATATTTTACTTGAAATTATGGGTAAAATACTTTTAAAAAGAATTATATTTTAGAAAAAAAATAAGGTTAAAAGGATCATTTTAATAAAAAAATTGATAAATTTAGATAATAAGATCATTTTTGCAAGGATTAGCATATGTTAGGGTTGAAATCGCCAAGTTAGAAACGATAGGGTCTATTTCCGCAATACTAGCAAACGATAGGGTCCATTTGAGCAAATTACCCGATTAATTTGTGTAAATGAGAGAAAATTGATTAAAAGAAAAAAGAAAAATAAAAGAAAGTAGGAAACATATGTGGTCCACTTTATTTTTTGTGTGCGTATGACTTTTTAGAGAGACATCTCCCATTGGAGATTCTCTAATATGGAACAATAACCTGCAGTTGTTTGCAGTGGCGGAGCCAGCCTGGAGATTCAGTGAGGTACAAGTTAATTGAGTAAAATTTATTTTAAAAAACGGGATGCAACATAATAAAAATATTACCAAATAATTACTCCCTCGAATCACATTTGTAGTTTAAAATAAATGCTCTTCATATAATTTTTTTTGTCTCTCTTATTACTACTTGATTTGTTGCATCTTATAACTTAACGAGTTGTGCTATTTTAACAAAGGAGGTATAAAAATTTAAACAAAATTGACACATACAACGATCCTATTTTTCAACATATCACATCACATTTTCATCAATGGACATCAAAAGGGCCGCATTTCCATTTTGTTACTTTTTTTGTCTACTTATTTGTCCAAGTAGAATTATTCATAACCTAACTAAAATAAATAAGGTAAAATTTAATCTTCTAAGACTTATATCTTTTACCATCATTATAAAACCTAATTTTGCTATATTCTTCACAAAACTTTTACCAAGTTATCAAAATTGAAATATTATATAAAGATGCATGCCATCTTCCTCCCTTGATGTCTTTACGTATCACCTCCTCTTACCACTCAAAGAACAAAAAATGAAAAATTTGATAAAAAAGACAAAACATAAAAAAAAGAAGATAGAAGATTCATTGGGGTCCACTGCCCCCACAAGACCCCAAGATCGGAAGAGCGTCGTCCCTCCGCCAGTGGTTGTTTGTTTTCTACTTAGTTAATTTTAGAGATGAGGCGAGTTATTTGGAGTTTGACTATAAAATTAGATAAAGCTCTTTAAAAGGATTTTTACTGTTGACGTAGCATGAATCTAATAAAAATAGCCCCATAAAATATAAAAATTATGACTCTTGTGTATTAAGAAAATTTTCTAACACCACTGGATGTTTACCTTCTAATACAATTTGCAAACTTTACATCTTAAATGAACCAATTAAAAAAGAAAAGCTAACTCGTATTAAGGGAAAATTAGGCAACTCAGATTCTTATATGACCTGAATGTAAAAATCAGGTATGTGATGTTCACTTTGCAAATATCCAGTGTTAAATCACCCAATTGAAACAAACCGCCGGAGATCTTCCTTCAACACCCGTCTGTGCCACTAACCGCCGCTGATCTTATTCAACAGCACTTTGCCGGAATTCAACGTCGTCAATCTGGTGTCTAATTTGAGAAAAACGACCGCCGTCGATCGTCGTCCCAACCGCCGCCATTGTCACTGACTCCTCGCCCACAGATCTTTTTGAGCCCTCGCGATTTGTTTACAACACAACCATGGATCATTTTCATCTCACCTTCGATCTCCCATTCTCGCCTTTCATTGTCTCTATCGTGTTCAGCCATTGAAGTTTGGAGATAACTCCACCGTCGAGGACAACTTTCTACCGATGGCTGCTTCGTGAATGGCGCACTGAAATTTTAGAATTGTCCCTAACATTTTCATCATAGTCATTGATTTGATTTAGAAATTGTAAACCATTTTTTGGTGCGGTGGCCACTAATTTGAAATCATATTAGAGTTTTATGTTGCGGATTATTTGGCTAGCATTAATGGTGGTTCTCAAGAAATTTTGATTTCCAATTATGATTTGCAATTAGCAATTCGCAACAACAATCGTAACGTTGTGACTCGGTGTTTTAGAGTTGTCACTCGGTTGTGTTGTGTTGTTGATGATCTCGGGTGGTGGTCGTGGTGGTTGTGTTGTTGTGACTCAGTTGTTCCGTCGAGTTATATTGTGGTGACTCGGTGTTTTGGAGTTGTGTTTGATTTTAACTCGGTGTTTTGGTGAATTACTTGTGTTGTAACTTGGTATTTTGGTGAATTGTTTTTAGTGTGACTGAGTGTTTTGACAAATTATTTTTGTTGTGACTTATTATTTTGGAGTTATGTTTGATTTTGACTTGGTGTTTTAGAGTTGTGTTTGATTTTGAGATCGGAAGAGCGTCGTGTAGGTCGGTGTTTTAGCGAATTGTGCTCTTCCGATCTTGACTCGGTGTTTTGACGAATTGTTTTTATTGTGACTCAGTCTTTTAGAGTTGTGTTTGATTTTAACTCGGTGTTTTAGTGAGTTGTTTTTGTTGTGACTCAGCTTTTTGGATTTGTGTTTGATTTATTTTAGCGAGTTGTTTTTGTTTTGACTCAATGTTTTGACGAGTTGTTTTTGTTGTGACTCAATATTTTGACGAGTCGTTTTTGTTGCGAATTGTTTTTGTTGTGATTCGGTGTTTTCATTAGTTTTTTTGTTGTGACTCGATGTTTTCATGAGTTGTTTTTGTTGTGACTTGGTGTTTTGGCAAGTTGTTTTTATTATGACCTGGTGTTTTGGAGAGTTGTTTTGGTGTGACTCGATGATTTGACGAGTTATTTTAGTGTGACTCAGTGTTTTTGACGAGTTGTTTTGATGTGGCTCAGTGTTTTTAGCGAATTGTGATTGTTGTGTATAAAAACAGTTGAAACACCTGAGTTTTCAAAGAAACCATCATGTACCTTAATTTTAAAAAGTGTGTAAAAAACTTTGTATTTTTCAAGTGATCCCTCGTATTAATGCGTGTTAGTTGTGGGCCCACATAGGTTGCATTCAATCTTATTGAGCCCACATGGTCTGCATAGAGTTATCATCTGCTAGTGCTGAAATAGAACTCTATCATATCAATCTCGTTGACCAAGAATAATAAATTTAAGTTTATACATGGTGAAGCCAATGAAGTCTTAGCCCATTTGGTTAGAGGGCTAAGGTTGAGGTCCTGAGATGTAGAGGTCTCAAGTTCGATTCCTCTCATGTGTGTTGAGGCCCTGGGACGTATAGAAATTTGTATTGTTAATTTCTATATGCTATATTTCAGAATGATATATATTTATATGCACTTGTAATGCTATGAAGTGAATTGTAATTGTAACTTTAAAAAAGAAAAGATTATACATGGTGAAGGTTAAAATTTGAATATATACATATGGATCGATACAAATGATTCAAAATTGCACTTGTAATAATGCCATGATATGAATTGTAATGCAAAAAAAAATCATGCATGGTGAAGGTTAAAATTTGAATATATACGTATGGATCGATACAAATAGTTCAAAATGGGTTAGAAACAGATAAAATTCAACCCTTGTTATTATCCATTTAAATTTTTGTGCAAGCTAACCTTTTTGTTCAAAAGAAAATTTTCTCCAGGTACAAATCATGGTCACAAACAAATGAAATGGGATCCATCTAGGAGTTCGCCCCAGTTAAAATTAAACTATGGTTTGGACATGGTCGAAAAGGAAAATGCAAAAAGTAGACGAGGACAATTTTGTCTCAAGGTCAATAGGTTGGGGACTATTGATGAAATTTTTCGTATCCAAGGCGAAAATTGCCCTTGTGAGGAAAACCTTGATTCTTTCCCCTTGGTATTCAACGTTTGCCACCTAGTCTCGTAGGAGGGGCCAACGGGGAATCTTGCCTCTCGGGGTCCCCCGCCTATCCATTTTGAAAGTTTTATTTGATTTTTTTACGAGAAGATTCAATGAAAAAAATTCTTACAACGCAATAGCTATTCTATTACATCGGCTCGGCTAGTATAGTGTGCAGTGTCACAGTTTGTTTTTTGATTACAAAACTAGGAACTTCTAGTTGGGAAAAAAAGAAAAAAAAGTTTCATAAAAACTTGAAAAGAATTTCAATACTTAAAAATTACTATCTATAGGATACTTCAAACCAATTAAAAACTCACATGTATGTTCAAGAATCATAGTTTAACTATAAATTAGGGACCTTATATTTACATGTCGATTTTTACTTATCCCAGAAATTTGTTCATAAATTCCTACCCTCTTCATTTCACTGTTTCATATACAAATCTTCAATCTCTTCCCTCACATAGTTCTTTTCGAGTGTGTTTGATTGCATAAATTTTTCAAAGAAAATACTAGTTTTTCACCTAAATTCTCCATTCTGCATTGTTTGATTGACTTTTTTTTCATGTAAAATATTTTCTAATTTTTGATCATGCGGCCATATATATTAAAACGAGGAAAATATTTTCCTTATTAAAGGGATATGTTTTTGGTTTTTCAAGGAATCGTACATTTCCTAAAACAATGAACTCTATTTTTAATTAAAAATAAAAAATAAAAGCTCCATACTTGGAATCAAACACGTGTAATTAACATTTCATATCAAAATAAACTCTTGGCAATTCAATTGCTTAAAATCCTTATTCTTTCCATACCAATTTCACGCTTACAATCAAACGAATCCTTATTGGCATTTTCAGTTCTTCCCCCATTTTTTTGGTGTATTATTTCACATAGTTTTCCCCCAGAAAGTTCTGCCTGCTAATTAGCTCTATCTACCCCTCAATTTTTCATGTTTCAGCATTTTCAGTCCTAACCTTTAGACACTGGTATTTTTAGCCTCAATTATCAACTTTTGACGCTATTTACCTTTTTTTTTTAATTAAAAAGATGTTTTTGAGGTGGAAGAAAAACTGGTGGCATATGCGGTGTAGTCTAAAGCCTTTGAAAATTTTGAGTTTGGCGTGGTGATTCAAGATTGCAAGCTTCTATTACATAGCCGAGGGAACCATTTTGTTTGTTTAACCAAGAGAGAAGATAATATGGAAGTTTCATTCCTGTTTTCTATTGGTATGAAACACCTGCAAGCAGTACTCATGTATGACTCTTCGACAATTCATAGAATGAAGCTTTCTCTCATAAAAATAAAAATAAAAAAAATAATATAATAATAATAAAATAAAACCCTCAAACTTTAATTAACATAAAAAGAAATAAATAATAATAATAAGTAAATAAAAATAATTCAAGAAGCTTATCAATATTAATTACTAATAATAATTTTCTAACACCGGGCAAGGATGTAGGTGGGGGATGCGAAGCTTTACTTGGGCACACCCTATTTTGACTAAAAAAAAATTCCGACCATATAAATAACTGAAAAAAATTTTGATCCCTTATGAAAAAGACACTCTCTAATCGGTAAACATTCCCTACAAACTTGCCATGTCATGCCCCCGCTAACTTTACAATATTTTCTGAATATCTTATGGAAATTTACAAATTCTATAGCGGAAGCTTTTATTCAAACAATGGGGACGGGACGTGCGAAACAATTCAATTTATCTTATCTTACAGAGTTTAATAGACAAAGATAATTACATAAGTTAACAAATCATCAATCTTTTAAAGAAACATTAAAGATAGGTTTTTCAAGAAAATATATAGAACACAAGAAGTTGTATTGATAGATATATTTCATTGATTACCAAGGTGTGCCAAATCATTAGAAAACTTTTACAATGAAAAGTAGTATTCAAATAAATATAAAGATTATATCTCTCTATTGTCTTATAAGTTATAAGATGTAAAACATATCCGATCTATAGAGGTGTGCGTAAAAGTATTAAATTCGTGATAGTTTCAAGGACAGGTTTACACCACATACACAACTTTACTCACATTCGCAAGCACGATCCAACTCCTAGCTTGCCCTACTTTTTAATTGATGTAACTCCAATTATCTATAAAAAATTGTAATAAATGGGGAGTGAGTACAACGTGCTCAGTGAATAACACAATCATTTGATTCACCTTTCATTTATAAAATTTATTTCCAAGAAAATCATTGCATGTACAAAACGTTTCAACGCACAAAAGGGCCCTATCACTAGTTAAACTACTACACGTGGTGCGCGCCAGATTCATATCAATTCAATTAAGTGGATCCACAATGAACCCCGGTAGACCCATACCGAGATTCCAATTCAAAGCAAACACCACACTAATCTTCCCTATTCCGGGATCATTGAATAGGTCATAATGTAGGAAACAATTCAGAATGGCCAAGAACACACAACAAGGCCATACAATCACAAAGCAATTCAAAACGAGTAGAGCATTAACTAGCGATATAAATGCAATAAACCAATCTTTCTTTCAATAATAATGCATTCAAATCCATGTTTGTCTATCAAAATCATCAATCAAATACACACTTATCTTATCAAAACTTTATGCATGTAGAAAAGGGATCAAAGTATTAGGTTACCTACCTCAAATATTCTTCGAATAATCCATGTGAAGAAGTATCCTTAAAGCCTTGATATTCTTCAATTAAAGCTATTTTTCAAGCTATAATCCTTCTATATATGGTAAGGGACTCTTTTCAAAGGACAAATAGGTATTTTGGTGGGTTTCTATTGGTTTTCTCCTTCCCTTGGCCATGTTGGACGAATTTTGAGTTTGAAAGAGAAAATGGAATTGTTTGGGTTTGGAAGCCTTGAAACCTTAACCCATTTATATAATAGTTAGGATTTTGCTAGTTTTAATAACTTTTGAGTTCCACCAATCACATCGTGACAAGTGGCGCAAATCACATCGTGACAAGTGGCGAGATGTGGCGCCGCACACTTGGCGGGAAATTGCCCAAGAAGTCCTTCCCTTACATTATTTCTCAATTAAGTTCACACTTTTTAGTTCATGTTAATTAAGTCACTACACTTTAGTTTATGTCAATTGTCAACCAAATTCTTTCTTTAGCGTCAATTCAATAACAATATTTTAATCTTCAAGCGATCTTTCTTTCAAAACAATAATTTCGTTGCTTACCTTAATTTGTAGAAATTTTCGGGATGTTACATGCCAAATAAAAATTTTGATCCTGGGTAGTACAAGAAGCTTCCAAATACCCCCTCATAGCCCTGGAATATGTAAGTTTTCACCTTCATTTCTAGCCTCCATCGCTAACCGGTAGCCGGACTTCACTAAATAATCACCACTCCTACTATAATTCCAAACCAATTTATCATACGTATTAGCATTTGCAAGGGGAATTCGGCTGATTTCATTGGCTTCTCTGGCATTCAATATGGCACTTATCAGTGTCATATCCCATTCTCTAGTATCTTGATTGATAAGGTCACTCACCCTTAAATCGTGCAACTCCGGGTCCTCATACGAGTCAACCATAAACGAAGGGTTTCCCAAAATCCAGGGGTCCGACCACACCTTTATATTATGACTTGTATCAACTCGCCATCGACATCCCTTTGTTAAAATTTCCCTAGTTGTCCAAATGCTCTGCCAAGTGTAGCTAGGTCTAAATCCCACTTTGGAAGGAAAAAAATCGCCTCTAGGATAGTACCGAGCTTTAAGGACTTATCTCACAGGAGAATTCATATTATTAATCAATCTCCAACCTTGTTTAGCAAGCATCGTCATGTTAAAAACATTAAGCTGTCTAAATCCCATTCCACCGTGCTCGTCTTTCACACAATTTGTCCCATTTCAGGCAATTGAGACTTTTGCTCCTTTCCCCCTCTTGCCCCACTAATAGGAATTCATCAACACTTGTAGTTCCTCACATAAAGCAGCCGGGAGAAAAAAATGGACATACAATATGTTGGTACAGCTTGGGCAACTGTTTTAACTAAAATTGTTTGCCTTGCCTTCGATAGAAGCTTCCCATTCCAACCCTGCATCTTCTTCCAAATACGGTCAGTAATGAAATTGAAGACTTCTTTCTTTTTCCTGTGGATCGAAGAGGGCAACCCTAAGTACTTCTCTGTATTTAGATCCACCCTGACACCAAGAATAGCTGAAATAGTCTGCTTAACCTCACTAGATACATTTGGAGTGTAGAAATGCCCGATTTGTCCAAGTTGATTGCCGACGCCTCTTCATACTTAATTAGTATATCATTCATCACACTAGCTTATCTCTAATTTACACGAAACAAAAAGAAGCTATCATCCATAAATAGGAGATGGGACACACTCGGACCAACCTTGCACCCCTAAAAATCTTTCCTCAATTCCGCATGTTGAAGAAGAGTTGACAATCCTTCCGTACAAAGAAGGAATATGTAAGGCGACAATGGGTCTTATTGTCTCAAACCCCTCTTTGGGATAACCGGACCAACCTCTTTCCCATTCACCAAAATCGTATAGAAAACTCATCTCACACACATCATCATCAAATTAGCCCAATCCGAAGAGAAACCGAGTCTAATCATAATATTGTACAAGAAATCCCAACTCACCCAGTCATAGGCTATGCTAATGTCAACCTTCATCGCAACATAGCCTTTTTTCTCATTATACTTTTTCTTCTTTTTCTTCATGTAATGTGGAATCTCAAAGGCCACCAAAACATTATCTGTTACGGCTCTACCCAGCACAAACGCTGACTGGAATTTGGAAATAACTCCCGGCGGTACCCTTTTCTATCTATTAGCTAGGACTTTTGCCAATATTTTGTACAACACATTACATAGTGAGATGGGCCTGAAATCTTTCATTGTTGCTGGATTATCACACTTAGGAACCAACACTATATTGGAATTATTCAGATTATACAGAAAAACACTTATTATTCATCCACAAGCAACAATATTGAAAACTTGCTCACCAATGTATGGCCAAGCTCGCTGGAAAAATGCTCCATTCAATCTATCAGGTCTAGGTGATTTGTCCAGGTTCATCTGCTTAATGACAAAATCAAATTCTTCTCTAACGAACGGAGCCATCAATATATATGGCATTGTCTTCTTTCCCTACTCGCCTTTCAATTCCTTGCAGTATGTTGACTGGCTGATTCCCTTCATCATTGAAAAGTTCGGTAAAATAGTCTCGACCAACCATCCTAATGTCTTCCTCATCTTCCATCAACATCCCTAAATCATTTTTGAGTTGCCGAATTCTGTTACGTCTTTGTCTATCTGAGGCTTTGGCATGGAAATATTTGGTATTCATACCCCTTCCCTAAAGCCAATGAATTTTAGCTCTTTGACGCCAATATTCCTCTTCTTTCAAAAAAAATTCAGCAATTCACTTCTCTTCTTGCGTGGCAACTCACCGGAATTGTTATTCTGATTGTTCCTGGCCTTTTCAATCTCCAAATTCAGCTAAGCAATCTATTTTTTGAAGTCCTTCTGCCTATGTTTTCCTAATGTCTTCAACTCGTTCAGGCAATTCTCAAGTTTCTGTATAAGGTCCAAGTCTTGGCCCTCTAACAGACTCTTCAATTTTTCATGAAACCCAGGTTCCTTAATCCAATAATTTTCAAAACAGGTTGGACTAGAAAGAAGACTGCCATCCGTATCCTCAGTGATAGATCGGAAGAGCGTGTGTAGGGAAAGAGTGTAGGCAATGGTG
>CAVNYN010284319.1:0-12315 GCA_963692815.1 Nyctanthes arbor-tristis | reverse complement strand
CCCCAATTAAATCCTTACACGTGTTTAATTAATTAATTAATTAATATTTGATTAACTAAGACGATCTGACTTGTAAATTAAATAAACACGTGTAAGAATTTTATTGGACGGACAGCAAGCGAGGGGGGACAGCGAGCGAGACGGGATTTGGGGACAGCAGATCTGGATCCGGGAAAGAGACAAGAAAAAATCCACTTAATATCTCTCAAAAGATTATCTTTTTTTTTTATTTATTTGAAACCAAAAGATTATCATACCATATTATAGTGCACTTGTAATTTATTAACTTATTTCATTTCTCATGTAATTCATGACGATTTGATTAGCAACATCTAAAGTTGGCATTTTGCTAAAAAACATTTTTAAAAAAAAAAAGGAAAGGAAAGGAACATGTGCTTGGATCAAAGTGCTCAATGCTACGACCCCATAACTAACATGGTGGCATTACTATAGCTAAAATATTTAATTTATTGTACCAAAAAATAATTAAGTTATTCTGCATAAGAAATTAATAAGATTTAACATATCTTAGTCAAATCTTTCAAATTTTGTAATTTATTTCAATCGCATGCATATTTACCGACTAAATGCTAAAATACAAAGCATATTTATTTGTAGTTTCAAAATAATCTACAAAATCATCTTATTTGTTCAAAATAGCAACACAAGATGTTATATATATTGAAATTATGATCAAATTTATTATTTAACGTTGAAATAAATCATTTGATATTATTTTATCACATTTGATAACCCTTTGTTTGATTTGTGGAGATACTTATGCCTCAATCACGTCAAAACTTACACCTTGCCTCAATAATGCGTTGCCCCTCAAGACACGTTTCCACCTTTTAAGGCCTTGGATAAAACTAACTACCCCTCTAAACTCCCCCCGCCGACCCCAAAAAAAAAAAAGGAATATATATATATATATATATTAGGGATAAATAATGTAAGGACTTTAAGGTGAAAGAGTCTAAATATAAAATCATTACAAACAATTTGACCAACACATGCTCTCAAAGGAACAAATGGATTCTCCCACGGTTGAGATACAAAAGTTATCCTAGGGTTTCGTGAAACTGAAAAAGCTAAGTTACATGTTGCAGCGCAGAGTATAGAGAAAGGATGTGTCTAGCTCGACGTTTGGTCCTCGCGTAGCATTTTTAATTTTTGGCAACCTGTAATTATGGTTGCAACTCCAGCTTTTTTGTAACTCCACTGCAACGCAAGATATGACAACATTCCATTAACTCGCCGTTTCCTGCTATATATCCGAGACCGGCATCAATTATTCGTGAACAGAATGATAGCATTATGGTCTGCAGTGATGGACAAACTTCAGCTACTGCCATCATTGATTGCCCCATCCCGAAGCTCCTACACAATAGAAAACAACTGCAACTGAATATGGATTAATTCTTTAATATGAATATAGGAATGGTGAGTTTATAACCTCTGCAAGCTAAAATAGGAATAAACCCAAAGGCAAACGGAAAACAAAGAATAAAAGAAATAGAATATCAGAGTATCAAACTCCTCCTTGACATAGAAGAAAACACTGAATGGCGAAAATTGTTTCTATGTTATATCTCGGGAAAAGTGAGGACAAAGAATTGACGGTACCACAGCATCTACCCTGTTAAGTACAACAAACACAAGTGTGACCGTTAGGTTAATGAATTATGAGTAAACTGATAATTTACATTGTAGTTGCAGTGGATTCTGTCCAACTTACAGTGCAATAAAACTATGGTTCACACTACCTTCGGCGAACTCTGCATTTAGGCGCTCAAGAACTAGCCGCGACATCCCAGCGCCATATTGTTCCATCCTTGCAGCAACAGTGAGTGGTGGTGCAGTGCACAGAAACCACAAGGTTAGGTTTGATATGCTTGATAATTTTCATATTGTTCCATCCTTGCTCCAAACTAAAATTTGACATGCTTCATATAAATTCCTGGATAGCACTCTAATCATAAAATAAATAAGATTTTTTAACTGCTCTTTCTTCATTAATACTGTCCCGTATAGCCTCGCATTCCATAGCAACCACTTTATTATGTTAATACAGAAGACGGCAAACAGATATATTTCTGAGCTTTTTACCTTCCATCAAAGGACATTGCTGTCTGCCTAATTGCAGATTTCGATTGAACGCGATATAGCCTGAGAAAGCAAGAGGGTACGCGTCAGATAAAATAGGAGCCAAATCCAAGTTGTGTCTGTGTTTTATGGGGGTGGCGGGTGGATAGCACCATGGACAAATAGATGGATCAAGATAATAAACCTTGAAATGGGACAGGTGGGCTGGAGTGGATTTCCCAGACATATATCTTCCCTTTCCATGAAATAGTTGTATCGATATGGTGTTTCTTCTATAAAAATGGTCTAGTTTAGCTACTTACATCTTATACTTTACACGCCTTTGCACTGGAGGTAGTAGATCCACATAAATTACATCCATACCTTTTTCTGTTTCCCTCATTAGCGATCAGGTTTATGTCCACCCACTTGTATTTGGATTTCTATTAATAAAAATGGTAGAGCAAGCAAATGATGAATGGGTGATATGGAAGTGCCAACATAGGTGGGATTTCCAAGCTTACCCCATGCTACCCTTCTTTAAGAGAGTGGGAGACTACAATTCTGTCAATGCATATTATCTATTAGTTGCACAAGCTATCAATTATGCAACGAAAAAATTACTAGCAGAATCAAGCTTAGAGAAAATAATATAATCGTGCAAGAGTGTTACAGATAAGGATGCATCATCTTGTACAAATGCCTATAGCAACGCTAGTTGTTATACAAGCATAGAAATAAGGCTAATGGAAGATTGTCGAAGAAGAATTTTTTTTTTTTTTTTTTTTGGTGGATAAGAAATTAAGTTGTTTTCTATTTTAAAAAAAAAATTGACAAAACCATTTTTTATCCACAGAAAATCATGGAACTCAAAAGTACCATACAATTCTGTACCGCTAATCACCCATGATTCTACTTCTATTTTGAAATAAAATAAGAAACTAACACATGGTAAGATTAAGTAATGGAATTTAGTTAACAAAATAGCACAATTTATGAAGTTTAATTCAAAAATTAACTTAATCAAGATAATGTGATTGCATCTCTCCTATCAGTAAAAGGAACATATTGACTGGATTAATCAAAATGAGGAAAATTATAGCTTACAGTTTACAGGGTGAAGATAACAGAGCACAACATTTTCTCTTGATGTATATACCTCATTGCCATTGAGACGTGCAATGTGGTTGAATCTTTGTAATTAAGTTTTCTCATAAGAAGTCTAATTCCAGATGCAAGGATCTTCCAATGATAAGCATACTTCAATAATTCTCCTGAACATATAAGTACTCATTTTTTTCAGGTTTCATCAAGGCATTATATGGTGGATTCACTGTTTATATATGAAGTATACTTTCAGCTGAATCACAAATAAGATTGCATGCCGCTTATCGAGATTAAAATGTTCATTCCTTGACTCTGAGTGCTAATCATTTACATCCCATGTGGAAATTTTGCTATAGATGAAAAATTCAGTACACGTAAAAGCTCCAATATGAGTTAATATAGGTTACATTGAGGGAATTATGAACACTTATGGAAGAAATTGGAGAACATGTTTGGGCATAAAATATTTAATAATTTCAGTAATTAATAAATCTCTACAACCAATACATGAATGTAGCTACATGTAATCTATGTGCGTGCATGCTTATATGAGAGAACGAGAGTGAGAGAGAAAGAGGGAGGGGGGGAGAACCTTTAGACTCCATACACTCGTGACTGAGTTGAGGGCAGCCACTAGCAATAGCTATTATTCCACTGCTCCCAATTTCATTGCAGCCCCTTGTGTCCAAATGCAGCGAGCAACTTTCACCTGCTAAAACTAGAGTTGCATTGCCAACTCTGGAACTAATTCAACAGCACATCTTTTCATCTAAGAAACAACCTAACATTGACAAAGTAGTCTTTCAGTAAAAACCCTAATCAAGGTAGAGGTTCAAGGCACATATGATCAAATATTAAACAGGCCATAACTATAGTGAGAGCTGAGAATGTTGATAAGAATTTTTCACAACAATAAATGGTTTCCAAGGAAAAGAAGCATGAATCTGCAAGAACCAAAAGCACTTTGCTCTTGGTTTTGGTCATTTATTTGCGAAAACCAATCAGACAGAGTAATCAGTTGTTGGCATACTTTTATGTGCTACTTCTCTGGGGTCAAAGTAGTTGGGATAATCAGTTCCTACCAGTTGGAAGTTTGCTCTGTAGCGAGACTAATCTTACTTTTCATTGCATTCATCAGCCTCCTGTATATATGCTCTTGGACCATGTCTCAGCTTCTATCTCTTCTTCCAATTATGGTCTTTTAGTTAACATTGCTTGCAGTTATTATACTTAACACCCATAGTTATTTGGTACACAATATTTAACAGCATTACATAGGATAACATAATCTAGTTAAATACAGACTAGTCTGCACACCTTAATATCTCATATGGACAGCATTCTGTTGAGTGATGTCTAGTTGTATAGTCTATTCAACCAAACAAGTCACTAGTATGTTGCAGGAATTAAAAGATTTAAACACTAGCATAGGACCAAATGTATACTAGTTCAAGATGATGATGATGATGATAATAAACAAGTCATGTGGCAACACTCAGTTGTCTGGTATTGAACTTTAGATAACATGTCCTCAAAGACAAACTTTCGGAACCAGAGATAAAATACAAAGGAATATGCTCAGCAGATTGACGAAATTAGTCCTCTTCTAAACAACAAAATATTTCGATAACTAATGGTTCCCATTTTAGAAAAATATTGGTTTGAACATTAATGGTGAACAGTATAAATTACATTAAACCACCCACAAAATGATACGACCGTCCCCACACTTTTAGAAGAATTATGAATTTATTCGTAAATATGGTGAGTCGACTTGAAAAGGAAATTATATGCCATAAAAATATCCATGTCAAGCGATTTTGTCAAAGTCATAAGGTAGCAAAAGGTAGAGCAGTCTCAAGAACCTCCACTTCTTTCCAGAATTTTACCAAAATCTGTCTCAGCATATGAAGAATTACCTTCGCAAAATTTCTTCACCAAAGAAAAGAAAAAACATTCCTTTACTGCTAGACCCATTTTCAGCATGTAATCTAATACAAATAATGCATCACACAACCTGTCAGCCTCATATAAACATTGAACTAGTCTCTCAAAAGTCTTCTTCTCTGGTCTGAGCCCACTCTTAACCATAGTGCCCAACCATTCCATTCCTTCTGAAAAATTTCCTTGCTCACTCAATCCAAGTATCATAGAATCATAAGCAGAAGACGCAGGTTCCACACCCCTATCTACCATGTCTCTCCAGAATGCTTTTGCTTCCCCCACATTTCCAGCCTCACAAAGTTTTTTTATTAACACAGTATATGAGGCAGCCGATGGCTGTAAACCCTGTTTTAGAAGCTCATCAAGAAAGTAGATGCCCTCTGATATTTTCCTTTTTCTGCAGAAGCCTTGAATCAGAGAATTGTATGTGATCGTGTCAGGAGGAACGCCTTTGTTAGTCATTTGGTTAAACAAGAGACGAGCTTTTTCTAATTTTCCATTTAAGCACAGGCCATTAATCAGGGTGTTGTAGCTCACTGTAGTTTCCCCATAACCTAGTTCACACATCTTCTTGTAAAGCTTCTCAGCTTCATCAATATTGCCAGTCCTCGACAACCCATAAATTAAGGCATTATATGTATGCTCGTTAGGAATAATTCCCTTCTCAATCATCTCAAACCACAATTTCCTAGCATCTCCAAGCCACTTCACTTTGCATAGACCATGAACTATTGTTGTATACATGACCTGATCTGGAAAATAGCCTCTATCTTTCAGGTCGTTAAAGATACGAAGAGCTTCATGCGCGAGGCCTGTCTTGCATAAACCGTGAATAACTTCTTGATATGTATATACATCTGGAGAAGTATTCTTTGAAATCATGATATGAAGAAGAGCAGACACTTTAGCATAATCACTACTCCTGCAGAATGCAGATATCAACTTATTGAAGGCAGTATTCCTCGGAACATGTCCTGCCTCCAAAACCTGTCGAAGAAGCTCGTGGCCTTTTGCAGCATTGTTTTCCATACAGAATGCTTCAACTAAGTATCCAAACGTATCTATGTCACCCTTAGTGCCACATTCCAGCATGTACCTATACAATTTCCACACAATATCTACTCTTTTTGCTTTGACTGAGTGCAGCATAGCTGAATTACACGTCTTCAATGACATACAGTAGCCATTCATTTTCAATTGCCCAAACACATCTAGTGCCTCTTCAACTAACCCATTTTCGAGAAGACACTCAAAATACAACTCCAACCACTTGGGCCCTGGCTCAAACTTAGTGTCTTCAAGAAAACTCTTCGCCGCTTTCGCAGCCTTGGCCTCAACAAGCCTACTGAAAATCATGTTACATGATACTGGATCTGGCAAGAATCCATTCTGACGACGCTCTTCCGATCTCAATAATAGAAACGAAGCAATAACACCACACTTTTCTGCTGCTTCAGGACCTCGTTATAAACATTAGGATCCGCAAAATTAAGGTTAGGAATATCAGATAAAAGCGTTTGTTCCCATCTTGGCCGGCTCTGAATAAGCTTGCAAACTTCTTGAGCGAATAGAACATCTGAGCTCTGTGAATTCTTTCTAAGTTCTTCGTAATTTCCATCAGCTCTGTTAATACAAAGACTTCGGGTTTGAATTCTGATTCGGGGGTTAAGATTTTCAGCGAGTTTGGGTCTCTTCCGTAGGAATAAATTTGTGAAAAGCGACGCAGATTTTCCCATCTGAGATTCAATTTCACCGTTCCTTCACGCGGGGTCTTCAAAAATGTGAATTCTTCCCCTTCAATCAAAATGTTTAAAAAAAAATTATTAGCATCAAAATGCTACATCACCACCTACATCTGATCTATGTTTTCAAGGGGAGAGATACCTTCAATCACGTGACAGACTTTCGGGATTACGGTGGTCTTCTCTTTGGCGAAAATTGCTATTAATTTTTCAGCGCTTTTGTTTTGTGAATTTAAGCACGATATATCCATCAATAGGCGAATTGCAGGCGCAGTTATTTAAAATTATTCTATATATAATGGACCATCCTAGCCCACTCTAATTTTATGGAAAAATAAAAAGTTGTCTTTTTGTTTTTTTTATATTTTTCTAATTTTTTGAAAATTTTAATTTTAAAACATTAAAAAAACAGTTGTCAAGAATTTCCTCCACAATGCAATAAAATAATTGTGTGGAGAGTATATATAGTCTTTATACTAAGACTTTTCCCAACAAAATTCTTATTTTAGTTGTTAATTTGACAAAGAAAACTAATTGTTCACGTTAGATTTTTCTTTTTTTTTTTTATATTACAAGTGGAATGTAGAGAAGAGTATTCAGCTATAGATTAAAGGGTGTGAGAACCAACTCAAATACCATCAAATCACATAGGTCTTGACGATTATTCTCTTTACTTGATTCAAAATGTTATACCAAAACATAAATAAATACTTTCTCAAAAAAATTAATAAAAAATAAAAGAAAAAGAAAAAAGAATAAAAAAATGGAGGTTATCTAGTTTGTTCTAAACCAATTCATGTAAATTAAACACACACACACATAATAATAATTTTAGGGTAATTTTCATTCTAGGTCCTCAGCCTTTTGACTTTGTATCAATTTTGTCTACATTCTTTTTTTTAGGTCTACTAAGCCCTCAACCTTTCGTTTATTATTTTATTATGTCTTCAACCTCATATTTCATCCCCAACCTTTCAATTTTCATTATAAACCCCTATCAATATGACTATTATACCCTTAATTCTTTATTTCTACTATAAATCCTCCAACCTTTTTATTTTTATACAATTTTGTCCCCTTCATTTTTTGGGTATATAGGACCCCTAACCTTTTATTTAGTGTCGCGGTATGCTCCTAATAACATCTTTCATCCTCAACCTTTCAATTACTAATATTAATTCATATTAAAATTACCATCACACTCTTAATTATTTAAATAAAATAAAAAAATAAAGAATAATATAAAATAAGAACTTCACCCATTCCAACCCTTCATGATAGCAAAAAAATTTAATCTACACCAAATTTGATTGATTTACACCAAATTTGATAGACATCTAATCCATGTAAAAAAAAAAGTTTCTGATTCGAGAGTCAATGTAACATATCGGATCAGGTTTTCGATTTTTCACTTTACGTAACAGATATAAATTAGGGTAGATTCACAAAAAAAATCATTTTCAATTTACAAAAAATGAAACCGAAACTTAATGCACTAATTCTTCAGTAGATCCACAATTGGTGGATCAGGTCAGGATGAGACAGATAACAAATCGATGGCAAATTATAGTGAAAATCACAAAGAGAGTCACAAAATTAAATTAGAATTAAAGTATTAGAGTTGTGTTTATTTTTTATAAATCAGAAATCATTTTTGGGCAGACCACAATTGTGGTAGATTAAGAAATTAGATCCGATTCCTAGCGTTCATACTTAGATAAATAACTTTCTTCGATGCAGATTTAATATCCATTGAGATCATTATATATTGAGGTTTTTTTGTTATCATTATTTTTTACTATTGTCATTGATTTATGTTGAAGTGGGTTAGACTAGGTGAACTTTCTATTTTATATTGTTCTTTATTTTTTTATTTAAATAATTAATGGTATAATGAAAATTTTAATAGATATTAACAATAAAAATTAAAATGTTACATATTGAAAATGTTATTGGGAATATAACACGACAAACAATGAAATGTTGGGGGCTATTCTACACAAAAAAAAAATATGAAGACAAAATTATATAAAAATTGAAAGGTTAGGGACCAGCAGTGGAAATAAAGAATTAAGAATATAATAATTATTTTGATAGAGGTTAATAGTGAAAATTGAAAGTTGCGATAATAAATGAGAGGTTAGGGTCTTAGTTGGCTAAAAAAAAGAATAGGGACAAAATTGATACAAAGTTGAAAGGTTGAGTGACCTAGAGTGAAAATTACCCATAATTTTAATTTTAATTTCCTATCCTATTTCTCATGGCGAGTTTCTAATTGGCCAACAAATAACCGCAAACTCTTGCATGTATAGTTAATTACTAAACTACCCTTTTCCCGCTCCGATTTGATTCATTCCAAGCATGTAATTTCGTTCTCTTGAATTCAATTCCAATGGGCACAGACAAGAAAAAGAAGAAAATCAAAGTTGACAAGGTAAGGGCAAGAGAACTGAACAATGTCACATTATTATATATACATGATCCGACTTCGGCTTATTTTCTTTTCTTGCCAATAAAGTACAGATTGTGGTTGCAGAATTTCAAGTTTCCATGCATTGTAATGCATGTGAGAGAAGCGTTGCCAGAACCATTTCAAAAATCAAAGGTTATATATTTCCCACCTATCCGTGTGTGTGTGTATTTATTTATATCCATGTGCCATGAACGTAGCAATGATTGATCAGGCAACGAACCCTAAAATTTGTTTTTTGTTTGACGTCAAATTGTTCTGTAGGAGTTGAGAAGTTTGCCACCGACATGAGAAATCACAAAGTGATAGTGACGGGTAAGATCAATCCCCAGAAAGTTATGAAGAAAGTGAAGAAGAAGACAGGGAAAAGGGTGGAATTAATTGTTGATAATAATGGCAACGAAGACGAGGAGAAAGAAAGAGATTTGGCATTTGAAGATGACAAAGGAATTAATCCTTTGATTTTTGCTGGTTATTGTGATGAGGATGCCGAACTCTACATGATGTTTAGTGATGAGAATGCAAATGCATGCTCGATAATATAAAGAACATTTTAAAGTGTTTTTTGTTGTTTATTAAAATGGTCATAAGAAGAAGAATTTGTATATAACCACTTATGTTTTTACACACTCCACAAATTAAAGAATTAAACCCATCCATATTTCTTTCATTCACGACAAATAGAAATCTAAAGTCATTTATATACACCACAAAGCTTTCAAAAAAAAAAATCTTAATTAGAAAACCACAAAAACTTTATATTTGCATGTGCAGTAGTCACAAATTTTCAAATGATTAAATAACTTTTATATGCATGTGCAGGGACAGATTTAGAAAATTTTCCACACAGTTTATAATAATGAAAACAAAAATATAATTCAACTTAAGATATCAGTAAATTTTTCCCAATGGTTTTCTTGGTTCCAATTCGATCTGCACGGGCGGAAACTATGATGGCACAACATCTGCTATCTATCTGCTGCACACCGATATGATGTTAAAGGTCTTGTGTTACTTTGTGAGGATAGAATTAAGGAACGTATTGCAGCTAACACTCCTCTGTCCAGCCTTGCCTTGGCAGAGTTTTATAATCGCTTCCAACTCAAGTCAGCGTAGTGTCACGGGCTGGTCTACGGCTCTTATACATTGTCTAGCACCCGTGCGGCCTTAGCGTTCTGCCTCATGCAGAAACGGCACTAAGTCAGCCTCCACCCATCGTCCCACACGACGTCCCACACGTCCCCCCAACCACTCGAGGTTAAAGGCCACAAACGTGTACCCAATATGGTTGAGAACGAGAATGAGTAAAGTATAAAGGGACTAGGAGAACGTTAGAACGTTTTATTGACACTACACTAACACAACGTTTACAAGAACGACACTCCACCTCGGACGAGTGTTTCACTCTTTCTTGTACCTCTCTAACTCTCCTATCCTCACTTATACAACTCCACACTAGGAGCCTCTCTCTACATATTCTCTCTACCACACTCCACTCTACACACATTTACAATGGGGTTTACCCCTATTTATAGACAAGAACACAAAACGTCATGGGTCGGGCCTGGATCCGTTTGTGGCATGGCAGCCCACCTGCCAGCCGTCTTCCAGCACGTTCCAGCCTGTCTGCAGTCCCCTGCGAGCATATTTCGGCCCAGCTGTGCGCCCCATGGCACAGCCGTCGTCCTTGACTTATGCAGCCGTCGTTTTGGACTGGCCAGCCGTCGTTCTGGGCCTTTCCAGCAATGTTCCAGCTGTCGTTCCAACTCTCGGCCAGCCGTCGTTTTGGACCGTTCCAGCAACACGGCCAGCTACACGGCCGCCCTCTCGGCCCACTTGCACCCCAGCTATACAGCCGTCGTCTGCCCACTTGCATGGCCAGCTGTCGTCTCCAGCCGTCGTTGTTGACCGCTCATCTCCACGGCTGAAAACCTTCAGAATTCGGCCCCAACACTTAGACAAATTTCTGGGGTGTTCCACGCCAAAACGTTCCACACCGTTCTGGTCCAATTCGGCCAGCTCCGTGCTGCCGTCCTCAGGGCCGTTGCTCACGGCCTCGCCACACGTCCCCTGCCGTGTGGCGCCGGTCCGCCCGGATCTTCCTCGGCCTGGCACCCGTGCCTTCCTCGATGCCATCCCGCACCTCTTGTGCGCCTTGGCCTCGCCCGTGTGCTGCCGTCTTTGTGGCCGACCCTCTCAACCATGCACACACGTCCTCTGTTGTGCGAGCCGTTCGCGCCGGTTCCTCATTCGGCCATGCCTGCGTGCGTCCCTCGCAGCCGCCTCATGCAGCCCTCGTGCATCTCGGCCTCGCCCGTGGGTAGCCTCAACCGACGTGCCACATGCGGGGCGTGACAGTAGGGCCTGAAAACATAAAAGTTGAACTTCTCTTGTTTGCTCTCTGGCGAAACAATGTCTTTCCTTAGTAGCTTGATTATGCATCTTCTTTGGATTTCAGAGGTGATGCCAACAGAAAAGATTACAAGGAACTGAGGAGAACCATCCGTCCGTCATCCTTGAGTTGCTTGAACACTATCTTAATGGCCAAAATTATATGCATTCGCCGAAGAAATGGGTAAGGAAACTACCCCGTTTATACAAGATCAGAAGGGAAAGAAAAGATTATGGAAATTTTGTCACGCTCTTTTTTAACCTAGTATCTTGGCCACAACGTAGTATTCAAGTTCCACGAATTGTCAAATAGGAGATGAAGAACACTTAGAGCCACTTTTGGTCGAATCATTCTTCACTAACTTTTTTCAAGATTCAAGAATTCTGTATTGTCAGACGTGTGCTCTTCCGATCTATCGATAAGGAATAAAAACCTGAAATTATCAAAGTTATTATTCAATGATCATTTTGGTGGTTATACAACTTTAACGACACCGCTTTAAGAAAAATGAAAGCAGCAACATGGTTGAGAGTCATTGTTGTGTCCAACCCAAGATCGGAAGAGCGTGTGTAGGG
>CAVNYN010284316.1:0-19017 GCA_963692815.1 Nyctanthes arbor-tristis | reverse complement strand
TTCCCACCACAACTGCCACCACACACCTTCTCCAACTATTTCCAGAATTCAAGCTCATGCAATCAGCCCATGACATGATATAGCAAGCAATGCAATTGGAATTGTCTCTGGTAGAGCATTGTGATGCCAGAGATAGGTTCCACCTTCATTTAAAGGATCAGATTATATTTGTTTTTTCATAGGTGATTTGATTTTTGATTTTTTATTTTATTTTTGGTGGGTATCTATAATGTCGACTCTGATTTGTCACATATCGGTTTTCATGTTAAAGTGAAAATAATCACTAAAATTTGAGGGTACGTCCAAATTTTCATATTTGATGTAAAAATGGACTTTAAAAAAATAGTATTGAATCTTTCATCCCGAATTGATTGAGCAAACTAAACGACCTGCAGCTTTGCCAGAAAAATGAATTGGGGAAGGATATGACTAAAAAGAGAAGAAATAACAAAAATGGCTAAATGATAATTGTGGTGCAAGAGAAATTAATTGACCTAGATAAGGTTATTTATGTAAGTTTACTTGGGATATTTTAGGTAAATAAAAAATTGTGGTGCTAGAAGTAAAAAGTGCAGTGGTAATATAATTAGCCAATTTATTTCACACTATTTTTTTTATTCACTTAAATATCCCTAAAGAAATTTACACTAGTAACCTCCTCTTCAAACTCTTTTTTGTTTTTTTCTATTTAAAAAGTATTTTTCCCCCTTACACTACAATCAAAAATTCCGATAGCTTCTCCACCCTTGTCGACGACGGATTACACGAATTGGCAAGGAACTCAATTTGATTATTATGGTGACTCTCTCTCTCTCTCTCTCTGTGTATATATATGTGTGTGTGTGTGTATATATATATCCAAATTCAAGATGTTAAGATATATACCAAATAAATTAAATCCGGTTGCTTATCCACTCTTGTTAACGGTGGAATACACGAATTGCTTTTTGCCTTTGTAACTCAATTTGATTTCTTGAATTCAAGGCATCAGTATATGGCGATACTATATATCTTCCTTTGTTTCCCCCCACCTCTTAAATTCAAGAAATTAGTGTATGCTACGATTCAATTTGCCTCACCTAATTGTTGATTTCATCTTACAAGAACACCAATTGTTGGAAATTGGTGGAGTGGGATGGATTGGCCAGCTGAATCAGGGGCGGAGATGGGGTAGATGGAAGAGATGTGGGATGTGGTGGGGAGGAGAGAAAAATTCATATATATATATATATATATATATACGAAAACGGGTTTGGTTTATTATTTTTTATTTTTAAAATGAGGGTTACAAATGTAACTTTATTGTGGAGCAATAATTAAAAGTATAAATTAAGTATGGTGATTGGTGAACATAAAATGTGGTGTAAAAATACATAATTATGGTGAGAATATAATTCCTTATATTTTAATAGTGTTATTTATGTATGTACATTCAATTTTTACAATTTCTTATTTTATAAATAATTGTAGTGAGTTATTTATGCATGTGCCTCACATGGTGATATATCTAGTTGTTATATAAAACATATTATGTTTCAAATTGTTGGTCGAGAGACAAGGCAAACTTATAATATTTGAATGAGATAAAGAGTTCAGTTATCAATATTGCGATTTCGAAAGCTCTTTTTTCCCCATGGACACGGCGCAACACTAA
Organism: Nyctanthes arbor-tristis; assembly: GCA_963692815.1. Classification (NCBI taxonomy): domain Eukaryota; kingdom Viridiplantae; phylum Streptophyta; class Magnoliopsida; order Lamiales; family Oleaceae; genus Nyctanthes; species Nyctanthes arbor-tristis. The sequence goes on along the minus strand of CAVNYN010284316.1, from coordinate 17,363 downwards.
TTTAGAAGGCTTAAAGCGTTACAATCATGGACTCTTTAAGGTTCAAATCTTTGGGAGCATATGAATTACAAATGTTTAGGTCAAAAGTGTATAAACTATGAGCGCATATATACCCAAAGGACAAACCAATGAGGCTTTAAATTTAAAACTAGATCCAATATTTCAAATTGAATAGTATGGGCTCTTTCGGGACATATCTAAGTTCAATTAAGATCTGCCCAATATTTTTCACAAGTCAACGGGGGTGTGGACGTGCAATAAATAATTCCGGCCGGAAGGGAAATGTGAAATAGAAACTCCGTCCAAATTAATGGAGGACTTTTGTTCATATTCACTGATGTGATGAATAATTGACATGTAGTAACTTAAAAAAAAAAAAAAAAGGCTTGTAGTAAAGAAGGAATTGCACGAATAGAGAACACCTATAGCTAAAATGCAACTGAAATAATTGTCCATGAATGGATAATGAACAAAACATAAGAAAAATAATTAACTTATGAAAACATAAATAGGAAATTAAATAAAGACGATTCTTCTTGCTCTTTGCTAGAAAAAAAGATTCTTTTTTTTTTTTGTTGGGGGGGGGGGGACGGTTGGTGTTTTTTGGAGACTTGGAGGGCCTTAATTAACAAATTGGACCAACAAGTTACATATATGAGTGTGGATTCTGAAAACTTTTTGAAGTGTGTGCGCTAAAGATTCTTTTTTTTTTAATTATTTATTATTATTTTTTTTGCTCCCAAGCTTTATGGTAATGAAATGACCCATGAGAGTCACTCAAGCCTATTCTTTGAAGCTTTACATAAAGGCAAAAAATTATCAAATTAATATCAATCACATATTCTCTATAAAAAGCATATTTTAATACTTTTCAATAATATTTCTTTACATTTCCACCACACATTCTCCTAAAAAATTTAAAAATTCTTTACATAAAGTTCAAGAGAACAAGCTCTCAAGAACTTGTATTCCCTTCAGGGAAAAAAATATAATAATCAGTGAGGTTAGCAATTGAAAATAGGAAAAAGTGGCATATCCAACTTTGATGGTCCCGTTAGTACATTATTAAGAGAGTTGCTATCATAAGATTTGTCAACTTTTTGTCCATCTTTAATTCAGCTTCAGCACAAGAATAGAGTTGAGAAAATTTGTAGCCCGTGAAGAAATTATGAAGTCAATAGGCCAACAGTGCTACAATGGCCTACAAATAATAGATTACAGTTGACAATTTAGGGCAACTAGTAGAGAGCTTTATTGGGTTGGGTGGGAGGAAGAAAGGTAAGCAAGTAATAAATTTTGACGTTGAAATATATAATATGATATTTGGTATTACACAAAAGTCACAATCACCAGCAATGCCATCACCGCACTGCTCACCACAAAGACCAAAATGCTCGCGGGCAAAGAATAGGGGCGGAGATGGAAATAGAGCTACAAGTAGGGCTGGGCACTGAGTGAGGCTGGTCAGTTTTGGGCCCAACCCAAAACCCAGTTAGGGTAGGGTGGGTTGTGCCTGCTTGGGCGGATTTTGTGGGTTTGGACGGGTTTTTACAGGTTTTAGGTCGGGTTTGGGCTTTTTTGGGGTTCAGGTTGGGTTTTTCGGGTTGGGCTTCAAATTTTCCTAAGCTATGTAACTCACTGCTGGCTCGAGTAGGCTTTGCGGGCTAGATGCCCACCCCTAGCTTCAAGTACTGTCACAAAATGCTGATTAATGTAGCACTTTGGTATTTTCGCGTTTCATCTACAGAGGAAGTGGGAAAACAATTGGCAAAGAGAAGGGAAGCGGAGATTGCCACTGGGAAGGGAGTGTATTGCAATTAGAGTGAGAGAGGAGTGCTGCCGTTAATAAAATAAATTATTCGCGATATATAAATAATTCAATAAGATATATAGAAATTTGACGCGAGATGAGATGAATGTGTATGATTATTCAAAAAGTTAACCTAAAAGATATATCTATACCAGACACGTGTTCTCCTTTAGTATAAGAATTATTGGAGTGGCACTTCATAAACTCCAAGATCAAAAAAAAAAACTATCTTTATGGCTTACGACAAGTTCTCCTTTTATGGACTTGTTTTAGCAAAAAATAATAATTAAACAATAATTTATAACAATTAGTACCCATATATTTGTAGTCATTTTCAAATGTCAGACGCCTAGCTATATAACGCCATTAGACGCACGTGTGACATACTCGTACTAGACAACTTACATGTCCAACATGTGAATTGTTCAATGTGGCACACAATATATGGCGTTTGAATTAAAGTACATATATCTGTATATGATGATTAAATTCAAATCTAACACGAGAAAATGATTTTCACCAAGTTTGAATTTCAGTTTTCCACTTAATTATGACGGTACATTTATTTTGTATTCTTGTAATGGTACATTTATTTAGTACTACTTTCATCTAACAAAGATAACTTTTTTTTTTAATTTATTTACACACATATTAAGTAAAGATAATTTAATAGTATTAGAAATGTAGATTTAAAATAATTTTCCTACTACACCATATTTATTTATTTATTTCAAAATTATCATTTTTATTTATTAATTATTCCACTTTAATAATTCTATTTTACTGATAATAATAATAACAATAAGCAATAAATAGGGGCTTGTAAAAAAAAATTAATATTTCAACTATATTTAAAAAAAAATGTCTATATTTTAAGACGGATAAAAGGAAATACATGACTATTTTTTGGAATGAAAAATAGTAGTAAAGTTTTTTCTATGCCGCTTTGCATTAATATATATGCGGTATCCAACGCTATCGTTTATGATTAAAATAAAAAAATAGATTGGTCAATGTTTTCGAAGAAATTCTGTTAATAAATGAGCTTGGCTATCGAAAATGGCAAAACGTGGCCGCAGGTGGTACATTATTGGATTATGTTAATAGTCAATAGAGTTTGTGGGATGAGATTGGTCAACTTCTGGCTCCTACCAGCCGTCTTTTCCTAATCCTATATATATATATATATATATATATATAAAAGCGGTTTATTTGAATTGTTATATTCATCTCCAATCGTACAACAATTAAAGCACAGGGTACTACTAGGATGACAATTTTTTTAAAGGCCGATTTTACCCTTCTTAATCTTCTCTTTTTGCACTTTTTTGCCACAGCCACCATTGCCGCACCCTCTCTGTCTGACACTGCACCTACTCCCCACAAGGCCACAACTCGTTTCTTGCTCCGGCACTCCACGTTGACGACAACGATTTCGAAGAGCAAACAGTCCGCCAATTTTCATTTCTGATTGTACGTTTTTTTTCTGATTTAAGTTTTCCGTCTTCTCTTTTGTTTTCAATTTCCATATTCACTCGAACTATCGCGTTTCGCACAGGCCACCATAGCCACTCTTTGGTAATACTTTTCCATCTTTTTCCCCTTTTGTAGATCTAGGTTTATCAGTTCTCATGGTGTTCTATTTCGGCTCAGATAGACTTTCGAACCCAAAGCCCTTTTTCCCCTTGATCTTTTCCGCCAACTCTAAGAAGCCAAAAAGAGACAACAAGATGTGTGCGTATACTGTTTTGGCCAGGGAGTTTTACTGTATGTCAACCTAACTGTGATAGAGACATTGAAGTTGTAGTACTAAATTACCCAGTTATTATTGTTTTTCATCCAGTTATTATTGTTTTTCATCACTTTGAAACTGGTTAGGATGTTGATAGTAGAAGTAGGTTTGTTTTACATCTAATTTGGTCTTTATCTACAGTTTTTATAAATGTTTTTTTACCACTGACCTAATGATAGGAAGCCACGTCATGTCTATCTTTTTGCAGTTAGTTGGGCTTCAAGTAAAGAATCAACATTCAAAATTATTGTGGATTCATGTGTAACTTTCAATTCATTCTTGCTTAATTTTGTCATTTGTGAATGTTTTGTTACTTGGGCTTTTAGCTTGTGTTGTTACTTGGGCATTTAGCTTGTGTTCTTTTTTTCTGGTGAGATGGTATAATTTTGTACATATTATCAATGATTCTGATGTCTTTAATTATATGGTATAAGTAGACGAACTTACTAGCACATACCTTTCCAGCTTGATATTGTCACTTTTTATCTAATTTTAAGTTGATCTTTCATGTATTCCATCTATGTGTCATGAACATGAACTAAACATTGCTCCAATTTGTCTAGACTTGGAAAAGAGCTGTGTTTTCATTATAGTGGCTTATTTTGAATTTTCATTACAGTGGCTTATATTGAATATTTCACTTCTACGAGTAATAATGATCTTTAAAGGTTGAACTCATGAGTTAATTTTGATTATCATTAGCACAGGCTTATTGACATAGAGTTAACTTTAATTATCATTAGCACAGGCTTATTGATAGTATCTATTGAAACAATGGTGAACTTAGTGGTGACACTTCAAGTCACCATTGGCCCAAAGGTACTTTAGTAGTCCTACTCTTCCTTTGGGCAAAGCATCTATTTATATATTCTTCTTGGCTCTTTTTTCTTATTTGTTGAATTTTCTACTAGCAAGTCAAGGTCTTTTTCCCCCTTTTTGGGGGAAAAGAAATGCTACTATATTATTTTTATACCAATTTTCTTGATTTTAATTTGTTGTTTTATTCCTCATACGCTATATACCATTGTAATGGCTAATGAAAGCTGTGATTGTTTTAGTTGGTTAAGGGGCGTGTTGAGCAAAGATGGGGTGTCTCAAAGGATTTTATTGGCGATGGTTAGTTTTTTACTTTAAGGTACACGCAGAGAGCTTTGAGCATCAAGGTATTTTTTATTTATCTAGAAACATGTCACATGTTAATCAAGTAGATCAATTAAGTGTGACTTAGATACTTCTAAGCTTATGCAAATATTGATCATCAATGCTGCAAAATAAATATTAAATAGATAGTTAAATAAATAAAACAATTTATAATCATTTTGAAGTTTGATGCATATTCTTTCTCTGCGACTTTGTTTGGTTGCTGGTGACATTTAGATTTACTGAATTTTGGTAATTAAAATAGTATAGAAAACTTGAAGATGGTAGAGATTTACATTCTTTACATTTTTTTAATCATTTCTTTTTTCATTCGGTCGCCAGCTCTATCTTATATACAATCAATCATTTATGATGTATGCCATTTCTTACATTATAGCTTTGACAATGCTTGCTGATTGGTATTAAAAGTTTTAGTTGAAATTAAGATTTTTAGGTGTTGTAGTTATTCTAATTTTGAAGGAGTGTCTAAATAGATTATTTTTGATGTATGGATGGGCAATGACCAAAGCCAAACATAAACTAAGTGTACTCGGTTTTGAAATATTATAGTTTTGATTCTATCAATATTAAATTACCAGGAGTTATTTGTATACTGTTAATTCGTTGTTTACATATTGATAGGATGCGCTTTGAAGTGCAAATAAAGTGGTCTATTATATTGTTAATGGTGTAGAATGATTCCCATATATTATTCTTTATTCAATTATGTAGTCGCTTGGATTTACTTGAATTTTTTGGAATAAGTGCAAGTACTTGTAATTGAGACCTAAATTAAGTCTGTTATTTATACATCATACATTATACTCTTTGTCAATTGTGGGGTTGCTTGGATTTCTTGGACTTTGGCATATGCAAATGCTTGGTATAAAATTTATTTAGGATGAAGTGCGGATTTAAATTTGTCCTTAGTTAAAATTTCTAGCCATATTTTGTTTTGATTTGCAAATGCTTGGTATATACTTAAGAACTTAGGCTGAAGTTCCGATTTCAATTTGTCAACACTGAATTTTTAACTTTGCAAATGCTTGGCCTATAGTTAGGATGAATTGTGGATTTAAATTTGTTGTTGGCAGATTTTCACAACTATATTCTTTTTGTTTTGAAATGTGTGTGCAATAATGATCTTCCGCCATACACACACATGGCAGAAGATTATTAGGACAATTGTGTGGGCTCCACATATAGAAGGCTCACAATGTGTAGAATATGAAGTGAGATAATCCATCAAAAGTTGAATATGAAATGAGTGGTAGAGACAGATTGGGTGATCCTCCCGAACTAGATTTTCCTCAAATGCACAAGTCACAATTGGGATATGATCTTTGTTGCCACATGTGGATAAATATTTAGCCCATATTAGCATTCACATTCTCTTTTCAGGGAAGGAAAAAAGGGGGGAACTGGGTGAAACTTTGTAGTAGAGAATGATTTCAAATGAAAGGTTAGTTCATCTAAATTTTGCATTGAACTATATATGAAGCAATTGGATTTAGATATGGAGGAGAATTATTATCTTTCCTGCTGGATTTATGAGGAATATACTTGTTAATATTAATAGAAATGGTAAAGGAGTAACCCCTTTACACTTGCCCACCTATCAAAAAGTGCTAAGCTTGTTTATCTATTGTTAGACCCTGGAATTTGTGTACTTCGATCAACGACTTTGGCTAATTTTTGCCATCATGTCTTTTGCAATGTGTCTTTTGTTTGTGTAAGTGGATCTTGGGCTGGAAATTTATAATATATATAGCTTCCCAAGAAGCATATGGTAGCAAGACATGACTTACTTTGCTGTACGGAAAATTGCTCGCTTTACTTGAGGGTGTTCATTACCTTTAATTAAGGAGATTATTAGCATGCCTATCTGTTTCTATCTCATTTTACCAAGACCAGTGGTTGTATTGAATGTTAAAGAATTTGTGACTCCTATAACTAATTATTGTTTAATTGTCAAATATAGAGAAATAAAATTCTACAACAGTTCAATGACATCTTATGTTTCTATTGAAGTATCTAATATTGCTTTGAGAAATCTTGAAATGATATGCTAAGCCTATCCAAATGAATTTTATATTTATAGCCAACTTCACGTGCAACGCACCTAGTTACACTAGTTTCAATAAATCTTGGAGTGACATTTTTGAGCTAGTGGGTAGAATGGATTTTATTTATTTATTTAATTTTTTTTAATTTTTTAAGAGCATTACAAAGGAATTGTAAATAGAGGACCATCCTTAATTAAGTGTGTGAGAAGCCCACTTAAATGTCATAGGCCCATAAGCCACGTGAGTGTTGCTGGTAAAAACGATAAATTGCTGAAGTTCAGTTCATTCCAACAAAGTATATATTTAAAACACATCTGCATATCATATATTGCTTAATAGAGAATGACACCAAATTAAAAGCCACTATTCACGTCTAAAACAAAATATAGCTAACAGACGTGTGCTCTTCCGATCTCATTAAATCTAAACACAGCCTTGACAACATTGAAGAAATCGTGATCGTATGCCTTAGAGCGGTGGTGATGACGTGGAATGATCTTTGTGTAAAAATAGAATGCCACACAAGCAATGGTAGGCCCAACCCAAAAGACCCAGTGTCTGTCCCAGAGGTGGCCACCTCTAACAACTGCCGCGCCAAAACACCTAGCCGGGTTCATGCCTGCCCCGGCGTAGCCCTTCTTGGTTGTGACAGTGGTGGAGATGAATACGAGGAGGCCTAGCACAACTCCGACAATTGAAAATATAAGGACATGACCTAATGCCATTGCTTGGCGATGATCATATGCCATCCAAATTGAAGCAAAAAGGAATACAAAGGTGCAAATTATTTCAAGCCAAAAGGCTTGGGCCGTGGCAAGGCCGATTGTAATGGGTCCATCGGGTCCGGGTGCAATCACGGTTAGCGTGCAGCCTCCAAGTGAGAATGTTTGTTCAATGTTATTACTAACCACAGCCTTAAGAGCTAGTGCACCTATCCGACAGGAAAAAAACACCGTTAGTCACTCAACTTATAACGAAGTTTCATATGAGTTACCAATTTACTTTACTTTTCACTTTAATCATTCACATTGAATTAAACCCAAACTTCAAGGACAACAAGGGTTTTGGTGATGTGTTAACCCTCACCTAGCATAGCTCCGAGACATTGTGCAATAATGTAGATTATGGCTTTCGACAGAGAGATCAACCCGACTAAGGCAGCCGAGAAGGAGATAACTGGATTGATGTGGCCTCCAGAAATTGGATGTACAGCAAGAAGAAGAATTGCAATAATAATGGCTGCAAGGATTGACAAAACAAGGTTTGGCATTTTGATATCAGACTCAATGGTTGATATCACAATAGTGTCAATCATGAACACAAGAACTGCTGTGCCAAACAGCTCTCCCACTGAGGCTCTCCAAACCTTCAAGAACAGACAAGAATAAGTTACACGCTCGTTAAAAATTTAAAACTTTTATATAGGAAATACAATTGCTAATTATGTATATTCTGTTCCAACACGCCTCTTGACTTATAGATCATTTTCAAAAATTTTCATCAAAACGTGACATTGAAATTCGAAAAAGCACCAAATTTATATTATTAAGACTTGCACTACAAGAAACAGGAGCTATAGCGGCTATATTTTGTGACGACGTCAGATGTCGTTGTTATAGCGTTGGCTATAGCCGCAGTAGTCGTCACCCTGTACCGGTGACATCATAATGTTGTCGCTATAGGATGTATCTACAGGGACGACTAGTGATGTCGCCACTGTATATTGGTATCTATAACAGCGACGTGTAAAAGTTGTCGCTATATTTCTTGATATAAAACGACTACCCATAAACGTCGTCTTTATATTATTGGCGGGAAAATTTCCCGCCTTTGTTCTTGTATTTAGTGATGAAAAATCGTTGTTATAAGGAAGATATTCATCACTATAGTTATAATAATCTATATAATATATATTATAAAAGTTAGGTAATAACCAAATGTCAAGTTAGTCCAGTTGGTGAGTATCATGTCTTTGCATTCAAGGTGGTGGGTTCAACTCCTCACATGGGCAAACAATATTTAATTAAATATAGATGGAAAAGGATCGGGCTATTGGGCTGGGGCGGGGTAGGTCAGGTCGGGTTAAAATTTTTTTAATGACCAAAACCCATCGATCATGTGTTTTTAATGACCAAAAAACATCGATCATACAGCCGGGACTGCATCGCCACTATTGGGTGGCTCCTAGATTGCGGCGACTTGGATCTTCTACCACGGATTTTTAGCCGCGACATTCGAGGGCGACTTTGTCGCTGCTATCGCACATTTGCGGCAACATATTCAGACGTGTGCTCTTCCGATCTCACATTTTGCGGCAACGTGAGCCGCGGCTATTGGACTTATTTCTTGTAGTGTTTGCCCAGTTATTTATGTAAAATTTATGTTTCAGTATTATTATAAAAAGGAATTTTCTTCAACTTAGGGTGGATGTAAGGAGAAAATAGGGATGCATAACGAGCCGGCTGGTTCAGGCTACCCAGCCAGTAAAAAGCCCGAGCTGCGCTAGCTCGTGGCTCGTTTAAGACGAGCTCAAGCCCGAGTCAAGTCCTAAATTCAAGAGCAAGCTAGAGCTGGGACGGCCCGTATGGCTGGCCGGCCCAAAACGGGCAGCCCACAATTACGGGCCGTCAAGGCCCGTGCCAAACTTTGAAAAAAAATTAAAATAATGTAGGAAAAGCAAAGTAAGCCGGTGCCAGCCAAGCCCAGAAAAATAAAAAGTGTAATATAAAACATTTTCTCATGTGTTCTTGGCTTGATTCTTGGAAATGGAGTCTTCTGTCTTATGTTTTTTAATAGAAAAGACTTTTGGCAAAATAAGAAGAAGAGCTGATAGATAGATTGATACAGGAAAAGCAAGAGACATGAGGAAGACAAGTGATGGGACAAGATATGTCCTTTTTTACTAGAGAAAAAGGGGACAAGGCATGTACTTTTTGACCAAAGAAAAAAGAAACATTTCTTGTGCATGAGAAAGCTACTACGTTTGTGTGTTAAAAAATAAAAAAAATAAAAAACCTCGAGCCGGCCCAGCTCGGCTCGAAAAGGCCCGAGCTTTTACATTTTCTCGAGCGAGCTGAGCTGGGCTTTGGCTCGGGATAAAAAAAGCCCGTGCAGAACTCGAGCCGAAATCTAGGCGACCTGAGCCGGCTCAACTCGGCTCGTTGACATGGCTAGGAGAAAAGTACTAACATCTAAAGAGAGGAAGTCCTCCAATCCAAGCATCTCACTCAGCGTAGGAGAAGTTTTCTTCTTCCTTATCTCTTCATCTATCCAATGCTCCGGTCTGCAAAAATACACAATTTATTAGTTCTTAATAAATCAGACAACTTTCTTCAAAAAAAAAAATAATAATAATAATAATAATAATAATAATAATAATAATAATAATAATAATAAGAAAACTATGTGAATCTTTACATTCTAAAACCGGTAACAAGAAGACAGTAGAAAAGATATGATCTGCCAATAAAAGATAGTATGAGCAAATTCAGTCTTTCAACATTATAGTCAACGCTCTAAGAATGTAGAAGCATGACCAAGATGTAATGCAAAGTTTCAAACATTTTTATGCTTACGTATGCTCAAGTAAAATTAAAACTTCGGAAAAGTGTGACCAAGTTTCGTTCTCGAACGAGGCTTAAGTGAAGCATAAAAGAACTTCTTAGAGCAATCATTAAGACTATTAAAAATGTACTGGATCAAATGTTTCACATCTGCAAAAAGATTCCAAAAGAAAAGGAAAAATTTTAAGGAAAATGAACTTGCATTGGTGTGGAGAGGACAGGTTGAATCTTGCTTGCACCACTCAAACTTTCTTCATCATATTGTGCATGTACATGCCCATTATTACCAGCCATATATGATCTTGTAATTATCTATATATGGTATCGACTCAGAAGTTGTAGAGAAATTAAATTCTTTGCGTTCTTCAAATTAATTTGCTACCCCTTTATATACACACACAATTTGGGTATTGCCACTTGTAGTATACAATAATTGAGGGCATTGACATTGAAAATTCTGCAGATTTGTGTTATCCCACCAAATATTATTTAATATTCACAAAGTATGGAGTGTCAGTTAGATATTTAATGTTTGACAAATCCTTTAAGTTTGGATCCATCAATATTTTTGGCCATTAATGCTTCTTTACTTTTCACGTAATGCTTTATATGTTAATATGTGCCAGTAGATTTACTTATTTTAATTTCTTGTCAATTTTCACTTGGTAATTATGTTTTAATCCTCAAATACTAGATAATGACTTGTTTCAGTTATTTAGGTGGTGTCCACTTTTCCAACCCACCCAATTTACTTGGTAAAAATTTCTAGTACTCTACGAGTATCGAATATTCGATACTTCCGACAAATCAAAATAAGTAAGTTCAAACTCTCTAATCATACAATAAACTAGGCCCTCTGTGTCCACTTGTGAGTTTCTCTTTTGCTTAGGGTATTGAGTTATGTACTCTTAAACTACTAGAAAAGTTCTCATTAATGTACTTGATTAATGAAGTTTTCACGTTGCTCATCAGTCATCATGATTTTATTTGTAATTTATAGTGATATTTTTGCCACTCGATTTTTTTCTTTTCTTTTTTTTCTTTTTTCCATCCATAGTCATTGTTAGGTGTCACCATAGTTCCCCCCAATATATATACACACACATATATATTAATTTTATTTTTATAAATTTCAAAAAAATAAAAAATTTCAAATTTCATTTTTCATCTTTCAAAACTGAGTTCAATGGCAATATTGACAAATAAATGAAATGTTTGATGGCCATGGTGAGAAAGCAAAAGGCCAAGAAAGAAATTATTGATTTCATATTTCAATACCCACGAGATTTTACTCCTAACACACCTCCAAAAATTGGCACCAATTACTTTATTTCATCAAATTGTTAGATTTTTCATTAAAAGTGTGTAAGAAAAGAGATAATTAGAATAAGTTATTTCTAGTAAAAGTCTTTTTCATAAACAAGTAAACTAAAAGAATAGAGAAAAAACGAAACGTCAACTATACTAATGTGTAGGTGTCGAGGGACTGATGTACAAGTTGGAATCACCATTTTTCAACGAAATATCAACTAAATTCGAAGTTGATTTATGTGTCTAGATAAACAGCATTTCTAGTGAATTTAGTTTTATGCATATAGACTGTGGCTTAGTTTTACAAAGAGTAATTTTAAGGGGACATAAAAATGGGACATTATTAGGTAACATTCTCATGTGGCACACATTCATTGAGTGATGATTACATGACTATTTTTTCATCATCCAATACAAATGTGCCACCTAAGAATGTCCCCTTAGAATTTCACTTTTACAAATATATAGACCATGTGAGAGGCATTTAATGATGTTGACGTGATACTTTTTTGTTTGAACTGGGAGATGTAATATTACCAAATAATATCTCCAAACATATGTACCATGGGAATACCCCGCTATAGGTACACGTAGCGGAAGATTATTGGAGAAACTTAAATACTGTAAGCCCCTGTGTATGTGGAGACCCACACAATTGTCTCAATGATCTCTCGCCTGTGTATGACGGGATAATCTCGCCATACATCTGGCGGGAGATCATTACTGAAGTAGATGTAATACTTTTTTTGTTTGAACGAGTAGATGTAATAATACATTAAAAAAAAAAAACCCTAAACTTGATTGTGGCATGAAATGGAGTCGAAGATTCAAATCAAATAGCTAGCATTTCCCATAAAATAAGTAAATAATTAAGCCTTGATTGCGTTTCAATTTTTAAGGCATTATGATCAAAGATATGTCACCTTAAGAAGGGGATACCAATTCCCATAATTTTGGGACAACCTGGTTAATCAATTTTCATTTCATGTTTAAGAAAATCTTTTCTTTCTTTTTTTTTTAAATTTAAATATTGTTTACTCCAAAGTCCAAAGGTAAGTCGTCAGAACTGAGTCTAAGAGTTGCAATTTCCTTCTGATATACTGCAGACAGCATTATTTAATATATATGTGAAATGTGAACGTGCCAAGAATTCAGTAGCATGATCAAAAATACTAACAGAAATGAGAAAACTTTGATTCCACATTTTTTAAATAATGTGTTTAATTTAACTCTCCTTAAAAGTTAGTTTTTTTATTACTTTTTTTAACTAAGTTGAGAATCATTTTTCGACTAATGAAAAGGTTGGCGAATCCAAACCTCCCTAATAAGTATATCCCTACTACTAACTTGCGTTAGGGTTTATGGACCCATGAGTGAGGTCATACCCATGGAAATAAAATTGGTAGTAAGAAAGACGACACATCTCCATAAAGAAGACACTCATTATCTTCAAATTAAAAATGGATAAATATATCTATATAGAAGCCTAAAAACTATTACATAGCTTTTTTGTTCCCCGACCGAAAATAAAATAAAATAAAACAAAACCACTATGTTGAGAATTAAAAAAAAAAAAAAAGTAATTTCGAGAATTATTTTTTTTGAACTAACAGTTTCATATTTCCATTATATTTTGAAGATTCTATTATAAGTACCCAAAAAAAAAAGATCCCCAAACAATATGATTGCAACTGCAAGAAAGGTAAGCTATTATGCGGAAAATTAAGTTCCTAGCCAATAGCCGTGACATAACAATGTCCTATTAGGGTTGGCAAAACGGCTCAACAAGCCGAGCTCAGCTAGTCGAGCCGTGTTTGCACTCAGCTCGGGCTTGCCAGTTGGCGACGGCGAGCCCGAGCAAGAACTCGGTGAGTCGAGCTCGGCTTGCCAAGATGAAAGGGCATTCGCACTTGGGCTCGAATTTCTGCGAGCCCTAGTTGGCTCAAAAGCCACTCACCAAAAGTTTGTTCGCACTTGGGCTAGCTTCTTAGCTGAGCCGAGCCAAGCCGGCTTGCCACTTCTAGCCGGCATTCATCCTCGCTTCCCAGCTAGCGCGAGCCAAGTAAAGCTCGACGTGCTGCCAGCCGGCACATTGAACTTTCGGTTCACAAGGTTTTTTGCCAACCCTATCGTCTATATTGAAAATGATGACATTGAGAAATAACAAAAGTCACCACTGTAAAAATATGTCAACGCTAAGAATTATAGCCAATAGCAGTGACTAGCCACGTTATCGCTCTTGCCCTTATTTTTTGAAAGGAAATATCTTCTGCCAATTTTTTCATTGCTTACACCTATTATAGTGACTAGAGCCGTCGCAAGATTATATCTTTGTACAGCCCGCATGTAGCAACTGTTAAAGTTGTCACTGTAGATAACAATGCAGAGCAACAACTTGAAAACTTTGTCGCTGTAGGTCAAAATGTGCTGTGATGAAAACATGTGTGTGTCCATAAATAATAAGGCGGGAAATCTTCACACCTATAAGAATAACAAAATTGTCGATATAGATATATATAGGTAAAACATCATCGCCATAGTTGCAATAATTTATCCTATATATATATATATAATTGACTTAACCCGATTGGTTGAGTTTTCTCCATTTCAAATTTAAGGTCTTCGGCTTGATTCTCAACGCCAATAATGTGTACCAATAATTTCGATACATGTCAAGTACAATGGTGGGTCAACACAAATGCTTGGTATGTTGGGGTGGGCAAGTCAGCCTGAATGCTAGATGGGTTAAGTTGAAAAATCAAATTTTTTAATAAAATTAAAACCAGTATAGTTTTGAACAAAGAACTATCGAGGGTTCAAATCCCCCTCTCCTTTTTTTTTTTTTTTTTTTCCTCATTGAATAGATTTGTTTCTATTGGTTTTGCTCCAAAGGACTTTTGTTATCTTATTTTGAGAAGGAGGCCGGGGGGGGGGGGCACTAATCCTTTCAATCCGTACAAGGGGTATTATACCCCCCCAAAACAACGTTCTCTTTCAGGCCTTTCAACCAATCGATCCGACCTCGGAGAGCTGCTTTTGCTAAAACTCGAGTAGTTTCTTGAAAACTTGCTTCAGATATGAAACTTTGAGTGTTGAGAGATGCTCTTGTTATTCCCAATAAGATGGCTCGGTAACAGACCGCTTCTTCCAAAGCGCGCCCATTCGTTCTACTTGCAATAATCCAATTAATTCTCCAGGTAAAAAAAAAAAAAACATTAGACATTCCATCTTCTAAAACCAAAACATGTTATTTGGCGTACAATAATTTCTATATGCCTATTATGAATCTGCACCCCTGGGATCGATAAACCTTTTGGATCTTATTAACCAAAGAGATATGACTTTGCTTTATAGTTAGTTCAGCACCAATCAAGAAGCGCCACGGTATTCCAAGGATTCTTGTTATACGTTCATTCCAACCCTCAATCCTCTTTTCTAGATTCATCGATATTGAATCAATCGAACGCACTTGTAACACCTGTTCCACTTTTGGAAGCCTCTGGCTTATATCACTAGATCTCGATTTTTCATATATAAATGTAATTAATGTATGAAGGGATTCATCATTTGAAGTGAAGTAGACTACTCAAAAATTTCACATTTCATTTATGTCGTAATTGAATAACGAATTAAGAAAATCTAAATAAAAAGAAGGCGGAATCCATGAAATCTTGCTTGGTCTTCACTGGGACTTGAACCCTCACGATTTTTAAAGTCGACAGATTTTCCTTTTACTAAAAATTTCATTGTTGCCGGTATTGACATGTAGAACGGGACTCTCTTGAATCTTCAATAATGAATCCGCACATGAAGCCATCTCCTGAATCTTATTTTTTAAAATATGGCAAACTGGCGATGGTTTTATTAGATATCTTACAGCTAGAATCTCTCTTTTTTCCAATCCAATTCCTCCACCACCGCGAACCCCAGTCAGATTCAGGCATGCTACACTTTTTAGTTATTGGAAAAACGAATTGGTTGACTATAGAAACAAGACTTTATAAGTTCAGGGACTTGAGAATGGAACAAAAAAAGTTTTAAATCTAGTGGATTTTTTGTCTTTTTTTTTTCATTAAGATGAAAATAGGTTTTGAATCTTTAACACAATTCATATATTCAAAAGAAATTAAGAATTGAATAGATGTATCTAGGGAGCATTCTCCTTGAAGCGACTATTCCCTAGATACACACGTCATGTTATTTCACAATTGAATCAAATTAAAAAAGACTTAAAGTTAGGGATTTATCAATAGGTAATGTTGCACCAATACCCAACCAAAGAGCAACTGCAGTACCAATCAAAAAGCTGGTTGTCGCTACTGGACGACGAAATGGATATAGTAACGATAAAGTTACGGTTCTTTTTAGGCCAGATCAATCACTGCTATTTGTACCACCAACAAAAATCCTATCAAAATTTTAGGCACAAATTTATCA
Source organism: Nyctanthes arbor-tristis (assembly GCA_963692815.1). Lineage (NCBI taxonomy): Eukaryota > Viridiplantae > Streptophyta > Magnoliopsida > Lamiales > Oleaceae > Nyctanthes > Nyctanthes arbor-tristis. The sequence goes on along the minus strand of CAVNYN010284316.1, from coordinate 1,244 downwards.
CCCTTGTTTGTGGACTGCTCAGACTGCTCTTAATTAGTGGCGATGTGTCTCACAACATTATATCAATTGCGATGAACGTACATTGGCAACATCTACTAGCAATATTCTTGCAGTAATTGACCTATTGCGGCAACCACAACTTTGTTGGCGACATGTGTCATTGCAGTTTGTTATCTTTCCTGGGAGATTCTTTTTCCCTATCAACATGTTGGCAAGCGATTGGGGTTTTGTATTTCAGTCCATAAGGACTTGTTTTAATTAGGACTTGACATGGCAGATGGGGACGCTATAAAAGAGATAGTGATATGGGCAATGAGAATATTCAGATAAGGACCAAAAATTAAAAATCAAAAAATAAAATGGATAAACATCAAAGTGACTGCAGTAATTACCACAAAACGATTAAAATGACCAAAAAGCCCCCACTTAAAGCATTTTGGGAGGGAAAATTGCGGTTAAATTTTACTACAGCACTTATCATTTAATTAATTTACTAGATTTTTTTCACCTGTGCGTTACACGGGTAGAATTTTAGTGTACATTTATATCAAAATTAATGTGTGAGTGTAGATATCACGTTATAAATAAAGTATAATATACCAGTTACATTATATAAAATTATAAATTGATATAAGAATTACAATTCACCATGAGATACTTCTAATAAAATGCCTGAGTTCAAACTTCTGGTCTCCTCCAAACACATTGTGCAAGTTCATACGTCCAACATATATAAAGTTGTAATAATTAGTAATCAAATAATTAGAGATGACAATTTGACCCATCAACCTATTAAACCCGTAGAGACTTGCCTCTAATAGGATTGACCCGCCACGCCTAATTGGGGCAAAAAGACGGGTATGGGGTAATATTGTCTATCCCGCCGTGGAACCATGGCGGGTGTGGGTCAGGTTGAACCTCCCCACAGACCAGTGACCCACCAAGCATTTCTTTTTTTAATAAATTTAATTCTAAAAATGTGTAGAAATTATTAGATATGACAATTTGACCGACCGACCCATAAATCTGTGACAATTTATTGTTATTTTTTTGTTATATTATTTTTTGAAAGGGTTTTTCTATCGAATTGAAAGAATCATGCCACTATATTAGTTAACATTGAGAACTTTAAAATTCTAAATAAAGGTTTTGTTTTATTTTACGTTCATCAATTAATAATGCGTTGCAGATAACATTAATTAAAATAGGATGAGTCTTTTCATGGTTCATGGTAACATCTCATC
>CAVNYN010284314.1:0-11607 GCA_963692815.1 Nyctanthes arbor-tristis | reverse complement strand
CCCCCCCCCCACCAAAAAAAAAAAAAAAAAAAAACTATTGAATAAATAATCAAAATGTAAAGTGCTTGACTCTCCCATTTTAAGGCGGATCTCCAAACCTTCACATGATATGAGAGTAGAATTACTCCAACGAGTTTACGTGCTCATGAGATTTATCAACTACCTATGCTTCTTCCTTTATGAGCATTGCACTTCCCACTTCTTCTTTCATGAGTGCAATTCCAGTTCCCCACTTCTTCCTTCAATCCTTCGCAAGCATTACGCTTACTACTTTTTCTTCTTTCATGAGCATTGCACTCCTTCTCTTCAAGGTTGTATACTGTAATAGCGACCATGTTGTGAAAGAATATTAAGAGATAAAAATCTCACATCGAAAAACTACTAAATCCAAACGTCTTCCTAATTAAGAGGGGTGTTCTCGACAGGGAATTGGATGGATTTTAAAAATCTATACAATTCCAGTTGTTTTCAATTTAGAATTCTGTAGATTGCACAAAAATTAGGCGTCCTCTTTGCAATTCTATAGATTTTATAGAATTTCAGTGTCCTCAACTTCTTGCAGATTCTCGCGAATTTCATTAAATGATATATTTCTATGGAATTCTATAAATTCTAGACTTAAAAATACATTTACATGATTCCTACCAAAATCTGGCCTCCTACCATCGCATTCTCATGGATTAAAAAAAATTAAAACCAAAATAATTAATAAAAATTTATAGTTATAAATTATCGAAACTTATTTTTTTCTTATCACTCTAGTTTTTAAATAATTATTCACATTCATGAATTTATGCAAAATATATGGTCAGTATTCAAAATAATATATTCTCACAATAACGCTTATTTTTTCCTTCATTCTATATATCTTCAAAAAAAAAAATTATAATAAATCTATACGAAAAAAATTGTTAGTGACGAGATGAGAGATTATTATAACATGATATTAAAATTCAAAATAATTTATAATTTTTAGTAATTAAAATCCAAATGAACAAAAACCTTTTTTCTTCGTCACACGATTTTTTTGGAATTACATCAGATTTAACCTGTGCAAAGTAAATGAATGTTGAAAATGACATTATTAATAAATTACAATATAAAAACCTTGGATTTTTCCTTCATTTTATTTTAAAGAAAGACAAAGTTAAAACGTTTATTTTTTAATGACATAGTTTGAATATTTTTATTTTTTCCTATTTTTTTAATCATTGAATAGGAAGTTATATATATATATATATATATATTTTTCAAATTCATATCCAACTTGCAAAAAAGTAAAAAAAAAAAAAAAGAATGTTGCTAAACGTTTAAATTTAGATACGATCCTGTAAAAAAATTCAGAGATAATAATATGGTATAAATAATAATTTTTTGAATGATTTTAAAATTGGTTACATAAACTCTTCTAAAAAAAAAAAAAGGAACAAAAACAAAAGAAAAATAATTTTACCTGAATAAAAGGTAAAATTGGATTATGTATTAAAATTTTACTTGAACAAAAGGTAAAATCTGATTATGTATTTTTTCTATTAGTTAATATTTTTATTATTTTCTTGCATACAAAGATTTATTTATCTCATGGATTTTGTAATAAAGAAATTTTTCAAGAGAATATTTGAAATGAAATGAAATTCTATTGATCAAAATTCCTTTTAAATCGTACAAATCTCATTAAAAATCTATAAAATTCTATAAAACCTTATGGATTCTATTAAAATCCATAAATTCTATAAAAATCTATAAATTTGAAAAATTCTATTAAATTTCATGTTGAGGACACCTCCATGACTAAGAGGAGACCTAACAACCAAAGCTTAAATGGATTTTTTCTTTTAGTGGAATTTAAAGTGGTATATTTTACCAATTTAAAAAAAAAATACATTGACTAGTCAACTTCTAGTCAGTAATCAAGCGATCTAAAGAATATAGATAAAGAATATATAGATAAATGCACAGACCTAATGTAACAATATTTATATTAGTGTTGTTAAATTTAGATATCTACATTAGTGTTATTAATGTGTATTTTAAATTATTATTAATAACACATATGTAAGTTATATTTAACTACTATTATAGTGTCGCATTTGTAGTGTTAAACAAAATCACTAAAATCTATTTAAGTCTAAATGGGCCCCATTATTATCAAAAGTTATTGTTCAAACTTGATTAAATGAATTAAAAATTTTTTTAAAAACATTAAATTCTACTGAAGTGTTAAAATTATTGTTAAAGTTAACAATAAAGTTAACAACTCACTCAAAACAATTCTTTTAACAACATCCTTAACAGTTAACACCACTAATATAGGTACTTTTTTGAACTATTAACTAACAACTCTACTAACAATATAATTTAATACTACCAATGTGGGTGCTTTAATTACTTTATGACCAGTAAATGAGGATAGAAATATTTATCTTCGGCAATATTTTGGCTCTTCTAGATCTCTCACCCTGTGGCATCACCTCCGCGTTAAATCTCATTTTGAGATCGGATATTACTCGTAAATGCCGTGATTTGCTTCTTTCTTTCCGCCACTTTTAAAAGCTTTTTGGGATGATCAAATGTTTGAATAAGTTTATTGAACCGTCCCACGGATTCATACCTGGCTCTCTCGGCAAAAAACTCGTCCACAATACGTTCTGCATCACACACTGCGTCCATGAACTTCCTCATCGATAGTTTCAAGGTTGCATTCTCGACCGGCTCCTTTGTCAAGTCTTGGGTGATGCCTTTAATAAAACGGAGATCACCAAAAAGAGATCTTATTTCCGTCTGCAAACCTGAAAGCAGCTCAACAGAGGAAACAACCTATCAACCTCCTCCCTTAGGTTTTCTAGCAGAAATTCCACCGCGGCATCCATAACCCCTTATTCAGTTTAACTCTGATGCAAAGCTCCTATCTATTTGTCTTGGTGCTCTATTATGTGCAAAGCTTCATGGATGATGGATCAATTGAAGACGGGAAGTAGTAGGAATATCCATTTAGCTAGTTTTTCTTTTCAGTTTGTAATGCCATGTACAGCGGAAGACCATGCATGTTTATGCTTTTCATAAGAATATGTTAGACTTAGTATTGTAGGTTGAGAACATGTGAATTCTCACATGGCTTAAGCTTTCAATGGTGTGAAAAGAATCTTTCAAGTATTTTGATTTTTGTGTGACGTAGTATTAATTTGCACCAATGGCTTTTCCTGGTGGATTTAATATTAATTTATATGTTTGATTTAGTATTAATTTTATTGTATGTCTTGGATATAGTTTGATTTTATTTTTATAGTGATATTTAATTACAAAATTAGAGTCGAATTGACATTAGATGGCAATAAATCATGTTATATTTTGTCAAAATTAATTTAACGGTTTGATAAAAATTGACCACCCCATATATTAAAAAAAAAAAATTTGACCCACCATTTGATGGACTTAACCAATAACCCAATGTCCGGAGTCTTAGTTCAGGTCAATGTCCAAATCGAGTATGGTAACTATGCAATTAATTACATCTATCTATAGCAAATCCTTTACCAAAGTAATGATTACAATATACACTCCTCCATCTCAAAAAGATATTCCTCCTTTCTCTTTTCTATCCGTCCTAAATTATATTCTCATTTTCTAAATTAATATTTTAGTTTTCTAATATACTTTCGTTTATTGTACATAGTAATCAATAATAAAGGCCAACTAAAGTGAAATATTAAATACATCAAAGAGTATATTAGGAAATATATTATTAAATTGTACATTTTCAATAACTTTAAATGATCTTTTCTTAATCTATGTAAAAAATAAAAGGGGACGGAGTGAGTATATACTAGTCTCATGCACGTGCATTGCACGGGAAAACAAAAGAATAAAAATATAAGAAAACCGAAACAAGCATAAAATTCAATATTAAATATAAACCTTGAGTTGCAAATTAAAATATAATCTCATTGAAAAAATCACAAAATATAATTATAATAAGATTAGCCTTTGAATCAATTTTTACTACTTTAAAATCAACTAAACAAATTTCAAAATTTACAATTTAGCATATAAATTTAATCACTGAATATTATATACTCTACTAAAGTTAGAAAATATTTTCTCCAATCTTTAAAATTTTGAAATCAATCAATATATATAATTAATTAATTTGCCTTATTTATTAGAAATACTAATCATAAAAAATGACCAAAACAATTATGTCATATTGATTAAAAAGATAAAACACAATAATACTAAAATACTGAAGCATGATAATGTCAGACATGTATGACGCCCAAGTACAATTTTATTAACAAAATAAATTATATTTATCATCCAAGCGAAAAAAATGAGGGCAACATAAAAAATTAAAATCAATTTTTCAAATTATTATGTGAACTACTAACGCAAAACACAATTATAGCATTCAAGTATTCTCTAATAGCAAGGTGAGGAATATAAGTTCATTCTTTCATGAGCATTTTGCTCCTTCTCTTCAAGATTATAATCTAATAGCAACCATATTGTGAGAGCATATTACGGGATAAGAATCTCACATCAAAAACTATTGAATATACTATTTTTACCTTAAAAGCCTCAAACCTTTAAACTCCCTCCATCTCACTAAAATATGCTTGCTCTCAATTTCACAAAGATTAAGAAAAATTCAATTAATGTTATTAAAAAAAGAAAAATTAAAAAATAAAAATTAGAAAGTGGAACACAATGAGAAAAGGAATATAAATCTATTTTAGTGGGGAAGGAGAGAGATTTTTTGCGATTAATAAAAATGTAGGGGAATCCAACCTTCTTCCTAAGTAAGCTCAGGAGGAGACCTAACACCCAAAGCTTAAATGGTTTTTATTTTTATTATTATTAATTTTTTATTTTATTTATTAATTTATTTTTGTATTTTTTATTTTTTATTTTTTTTGGCTCTTCTATTCAGACGCACTTAAAATGGTATTTTTTTTAACAATTAAAAAAAAAGCTATTTACTAGTCCATTTCTGGTCCGAAGTCGACCGATGTAAAGAATATAGATAAAGAAAATATAGAAAAATGCACAGAGGGAATGTAACTACTTTTAGACCAGCAAATGAGGATGGATACATTTACCTTCTGCCATATCTTGGCTCTCCTAGATCTATCAATCTGTGGCATCACCTCAGCGTTAAATCTCATGTTGCCTTTTATGGGAATTTAACCAATTTTTCTAAACTTGTGTGATTAAAATAAGCAATCAATATATTAAGCAATAATATATGTGTGGAAACGTAAATAACACCAGGAATTATTTAACGTCGTAAAACCCTCCAATGAGAAGGGAAAATCGACGGGGCAAACCGACAACTCCACTATCACTAAATAATAATGGAAATACAATGTTTATCCTCTCACGATTATCGCCTTAAATCAAGAGGTAATCACACACTACCACAATCACGCAACACCGTCAAGAACAATATTCTTGGCACTATAAATAACTCATCTAACAACAGATGGAACCCAATAATCAACAAGAGATAAAGAAAAATATCACATAACTCCGTTCCAAGAATTAACTTGGAGAAACCACCGCTTGAAGAAGACAAATACCAAATCGAATGTCGAAATAACGTTCCAAGCGATTAATCAAATAGGCTGAATTTTCTTCCTCACTTTTCTCGGCTTCTGTGCGTGAATTGCAAGACTTTGTTTCTGCGTTTTTTCTAGTTTCCGTGCATGAATTTTTTTCCTGCCCTTCGGTGTCCTTCTCGGTTTACTTGTTTTTCCTTTTTCCCAGCCTTCTGCAGCTTTTATGTGTCCATGCAACATGCATACATATTAGATATATATTTATATATATATATATTTATATATATATATATATAGAACAAAACTAAATCCTAATAGGTTTAGAATTTCGTGTCCCTCAAGACTTCTAATTTTATTCAGTCAAATTACATAATTCATCCTTCAACTTTTGTCTTGTGTTTAAGTTGGGTAACATCATGGGCTAGACTCGCCCAACAATCTTTCCCCAGTCCATGAGGGAGATATCCCACACTTCAAGTGTATTACTTAGAAAGCATATCGCCGTGGCCGGTATAGAACTCAAGCTTCTGCTTGGTAACTATTTTTGTTAACATGTCAGCAATATTTTTGTCAGTGTGAATTTTTTCCAACTGTAGAAGCTTCTCATTAACTGCTTCAATAATCCAATGATATCTGACATCAATGTGTTTGGTGCGAGAATGATACATAGAGTTCTTACTCAACTCAAGAGTACTCTGACTGTCACAATAAATGACGTACTCACTTTGCTTCAACTTGAGCTCCTCAAGAAACTTTTTCAACCATATCACATCTTTTCCTATTTCAGTGATAGCAACATACTCAGCCTCTGTTGTAGATAGAGCTACGCATTTTTGCAAATTAGACTGTCAAGAAACAGCTCCCCCTGCAAAAGTAAACAAGTACCCAGATGTCGATTTTCTGTTGTCAAGGTCACCTGCCATATCTGCATCTGTATACCCTGTCAAAGTTTGCTGAGCTCCCCTAAAACCCAAACACAAATCAGAAGTTCCTCTGAGATATCGCATAATCCATTTTACTGCTTCCCAATGCTCCTTACCCAGATTAGACAGAAATCTACTTACCACACCAACTGCGTGTGCAATATCAGGACGAGTACAAATCATCGTATACATCAAACTACCAACAGCTGAATAATAGGGAATAGCCTCCATTTTCTTCTTCTCTTCATCAGTCGAATGACTGGATTTATTGGTTAGTTTGAAATGTGCTCCAAGGGGTGAGCTAACTGGCTTAGCCCCTTTCATGCCGAACCTTTCAAGTACTCGCTCAATATAATGTCTCTGTGATAACCACAACTTCTTAGATTTTCTGTCTCGAGCAATCTCCATGCCCAAAATCTGTTTAGCTGACCCCAAATCTTTAATATCAAATGACTTATGCAAAGAATCCTTCAATTTCTGTATTAATCCTGCATCCTGGCCAACTATAAGCATGTCATCAACATAAAGCAGCAAAATGATAAATTTATCACCTGGAAAAGATTTGAAGTAAACACAAGAATGTGCAGTAGTTCTTGTGCATCCCTGACTCATCATAAAAGTATCAAACTTTTTACACCACTATCTTGGTGCTTGCTTTAGGCTATACAAACTCTTCTTTAATTTACATACAAGGTGTTCTTTCCCCTTCTGTTCAAACCCTTCTGGTTGTACCATATAAATCTCTTCCTCCAAATCACCATGAAGAAAGGCAGTCTTCACATCAAGCTGTTCAATTTCCAAGTCCAAACTGGCTGCTAAACCCAAAACAGCTCTGATGGATGTCATCTTCACTGCAGGGGAGAAAATCTCATCAAAATCAACACCGTGTTTCTGTCCAAAACCTTTCACAACCAAGCGAGCCTTTACTTCAATAAGTCACCATTGCTGTCCCTTTTGATTTTGTACACCCATTTATTCCTCAAAACCTTCCTACCCTTAGGAAGATTTACTAGTTCATAGGTGTCATTCTTCTTCAAAGAAGTCATCTCATCTACCATAGCTTTCATCCAGTGGGATTTGTCTTTATGACCCTGAGCCTCTGAATAACTTTCTAGTTCTCTATCCTCAGTGAGCAGAATATAATCAGACTCAAGATACCTAGTAGATGGTATACGCCCTCTTGTAGATCTTCTTGATTCTCCAATTTCTTCTTCAATAGGGGTATGCTCCCCCTGATCGGTAATCTGCTCCTCCTGATTACTAGTCTGATCAACTAGACTATCATCGATTGTTTCATCATCAATAGGAGCTACCTGACTACTAGTGCTAGGCTGAGATGCTAAAGAATTATCAGGTATAACCACAGGAACAACTAAAGTCATCTCCTTAGGCTGTTCGATTTTATCAAAGTCCTCAATCGTCTGATCTTCATAAAACACTGCATCTCTACTTCTCACAAGCTGCCTTTTCTTTGGATCCCAAAAATTGTATCCAAACTGTTCATCACCATAGCTAAGAAAAACACAAGGAGTAGCTCTGTCATCAAACTTCGATCTCTGTTCCTTTGGTACGTGTACAAAGGCTTTACACCCAAACACCTTCAGATGAGAGTATGAAACATCTCTGCCTGTCCAAACTCTTTCTGGAATATCAAAATCTAAAGAAATTGAGAGAGATCTATTAATCAAATAGCAAGCAGTCCGAACTGCTTCACCCCAAAAAGTCTTAGGAAGTTTGGCTGTCTTCAACATGCATCTGACTATGTCAAGAATGGTACGGTTCATTCTTTCTGTCACACCATTATGCTGAGGAGTCCCTGCTTTTGTAAACTCATGTGAAGTGTATTCCCCACCATTATCTGTTCTGAGGCTTTTCAAACACTTCCCAGTTTCTCGTTCCACCATGGTATGAAACTGCTTAAAGCGCTGGAGTACTTGATCTTTAGATTTTAGAAGATAGATCCATAACTTCCTAGAAGCATCATCAACAAATGTAACAAAATAGTTGTTTCCACCCAAAGATGCTACATCACCAGGAGAACACACATCCGAATGCACAAGATCTAAAATATTCTCTTTTCTTTTAAACGTGCCAGAAAAGGAAACTCGAGTTTGCTTACCGAATAAAAAATGTTCACATCGGTCTAGGGATATACCATTGACTAAAGAGATAACTGCCTTCTTAGCCAGAACCTGCAATTCATGTGCCAACCCTCTTATGCCACAGATCAGGAGAAGGATCTTCAACTGCATTTACCCCAGTCTTACAAGACTTTGCATAAGTCTTGTATTGCCTGCAACAAAGCTTTCCACTAGCGACAACTATTGATCCCTTTGATAACCTCCACTTTTGATCACCAAAAGTACTGAAATACCCGATTTGGTCGAGCATATTTATTGTAAGCAGATTAAACCGCATGTCAGGAATATGCCTCACATCCTTCAGAATTAGGATGTACCCCATATTTGTCTCCAGGTGAATGTCACCGATCCCCATGATTTTGGAATGTGAAGAGTTAGCCATATTTGACTGGGCATAATCACCTGCTCTGTATGTAGCAAACAACTCAATATTTCTGCAAGCATTGTATGAGGCACCATTGTCAACATGCCACTCAGTAAGAGAGTCTCCAACATGCAAGCATTGACCCACTCCGCAAGTGAGTACATCACTAGTCACCACACCTACAGTATTTTCATCCTCTTTCTTCTGATTATTACCCTCCTTCTACTCTCTCAACCAAATTCTGCAATTTCTTTTATAATGACCCTCTTTACCACAATGATAACAAGTCTTCTTATCTTTTGATTTGGACTTGCCTCTAGACTTGCTGTGACGCCTTTGCCTTTTATTCTTGCTTCTTCTTCTGTGATCATCTGAAACAAGAGCCAATGTATTATCTGAACCCACATGCAAACCTGAAGATTTTCTCCTGATTTCCTCATTCTGCATACTGTTCTTCATAAAATCCATAGATAACACACCATCTGAAGTAGAGTTACTTATTGTCACAACAAAAGTCTCCCAACTGTCTAGCAAAGAACTCAAAAGCAGTAATACTTTCAATTCATCCTCGAGAGTTATTCCCATTGTCACCAGCTGATTCACAATATTCTGAAAATTATTCAAGTGCTCTGTCACACTCGTACCGTCCTTATATTTCATATTGACCAAGTCTCTGATCAAAAAAGACTTTCTGGCTGTAGTTTATATTTCATATAAACTCCAATTTAGTCCACAATTTATTTGCATCTGTCTCCTGTGCCACATGATGAAAAATACTATTATCCACCCACTGTCTTATCGTCCCAATAGTTTTCCTGTGCAATTTCTGCTAATCCCTATCTTCCATATCTTCCGGTTTAGAATCATCACCATCAATAGAATCATGCAAATCCTTACAATAAAGGATATCTTCCATCTTAGGTTTTCATGTCACCCAATTGTGATTGGCAAGCCTGATCATAGCACTACCAACTGGGTCATCCATTTTAATCCACACAATTGAACCTGGCTCTGATACCACTGATGGGAATTTAACCAATTTCCCTAAACCCGTGTGATTAAAATAGGCAATCAATACATTAAGCAATAATATATGTGCGGAAACATAAATAACACCAGGAATTATTTAACGTCGTAAAACCCTCCAATGAGAAGGGAAAATCGACGGGGCAAACCGACAACTTCACTATCACTAAATAATAATGAAAATACAATGTTTATCCTTTCACGATTATCGCCCTAAATCAAGAGGTAATCACACACTACCACAATCACGCAACACCGTCAAGAACAATATTCTTAGCACTATAAATAACTCATCTAACAATAGATGAAACCCAATAATCAACAAGAGATAAAGAAAAATATCACCTAACTCTGTTCCAAGAATTAACTTGGAGAAACCACCACTTAAAGAAGACGAATACCAAATCGAATGTCGAAATAACGTTCCAAGCGATTAATCAAATAGGCTGAATTTTCTTCCTCACTTTTCTCGGCTTCCTTGCGTGAATTGCAAGACTTTGTTTCTGCTTTTTTTTTCTAGTGTCCGTTCGTGAATTTTTTTCCTGCCCTTCTGTGTCCTTCTCGGTTTACGTGTTTTTCCTTTTTCCCAGCCTTCTGCCGCTTTTATGTGTCCATGCATCAACATACATACATATATATATATTTATATATATAGAACAAAACTAAATCCTAATAGGTTTAGGATTTCGTGTCCCTCAAGGCTTTTAATTTTATTCAGTCAAATTACATAATTCATCCTTCAACTTTTATCTTGTGTTTAAATTGAGTAACATCATAGACTGGACCCGCTCAACAGCCTTGTATGTTAGTCATAGATGCCTTGATTTGCTTAATGCTTTCCGCCTCTTTTAAAAGCCTCATCGGATGATCAAATGTATGAATAAGTTTATTGTACCATCCCATGGATTTGTAGTTGTCTCTCTCAGCAAAAAAACTCGACAATATCTTCTGCGTCACACACTACGTCCATGAACTGCCTCATCAATGCTTTCAAGCTTCATTCTCGATCGGCTCTTTTGTCAACTCTTGGATGATGCCTTTAATAAAACGGAGATCATCGCAAAGAGATCTTATTTCTATCTGCAAGCCTGAAAGCTGCTCAACAGTGGAAACAACCTCCTCCCTTAGGGCTTCTAGCAGAAATCCCACTGTAGAATCCATAACCCCTAGATCGGAAGAGCGCTGATGCAAAGCTCGGGTCTATTTGTCCTGGTGCTCTATTTGTTGGGTTTGTTGTAAAAAATAATCTAAAGTTGAAAAGGAAAAGGAAAGGGAAAAAAGAAGAATCCTAGAAGGAAAAGGAATCCAAATTATAGAAGGATTGTCTTGTCTTCCAAGGAAATGAAGCCTATAAATAGAGATGTTTTCCTCTTCTTTTATACACAAGTGATACAAGCGAGTTGAGAGAAAAATTAGTGAGTCTAACACCTTGAAGAGTTTTCTTGTAACTCTTCGTGGTTTGTTCGAAGGGTAGAAAATTAGGTGTGGTAAAACTCGGGGTGATTTTCTCGGTGTCACTTGGGTCGGGTCAGAGAGTCTTGTGAAGAAAAATAGTAGCCTAGCGTCTTGGGATTTCTTGTGTTGTTTGCTGGTTGGGC
>CAVNYN010284308.1:0-29880 GCA_963692815.1 Nyctanthes arbor-tristis | reverse complement strand
GGTGCTGATTTTGATGAGATTTTCTACCCTGTGGTGAAGATGACATCCATCAGAGTTGTCTTGGGTTTAGTAGCCAGTTTGGACTTGGACGTTGAACAACTTGATGTGAAGACTGCCTTTCTTCATGGTGATTTGGAGGAAGAGATTTATATGGTACAGCCAGAAGGGTTTGAACACAAGGGGAAAGAACACCTTATATGCAAATTAAAGAAGAGTTTGTATGGCCTAAAGCAAGCACCAAGACAGTGGTATAAAATGTTTGATACTTTTATGATAAGTCAGAGATACACAAGAACTACTGCAGATTCTTGTGTTTATTTCAAATCTTTTCCAGGTGATAAATTCATTATTTTACTGCTTTATGTTGATGACATGCTTATAGTTGGTCATGATGCAAGATTGATACATAAATTGAAAGATTCTTTGCACAAATCTTTTGATATGAAAGATTTGGGGTCGACTAAATAGATTTTGGGAATGGAGATTGTTCGAGACAAAAAATCTAAGAAGTTGTGGTTATCACAGAGATATTATATTGAGCAAGTAAATGAAAGGTTCGGCATGAAAGGGGCTAAACCAGTTAGCTCACCCCTTGGAACTTGATAGGCGAAATCGCAAGTGCACAATATCGTTCAAGTAGTATAGGACTAGACGAGTCCCGAATGTCGATCCCACAGGGAAAGTTGTCACCTATTTCACTCAAGTCAATTTCACACCAATTGAATAAGGAAATTAAAAGTTTGTAAAAGAATAATGAGGTTGTTTAAACTAAAAATTAAATGCTCTATCTATTTTAATCTAAGAAGCAACTCAAATTTATGGACTAGAAAATATATGAATGAAAGCTTTGAGACTCACGAATCCACAATAAACACGCGTTCCAATTATGCAATCCCACTCATGACAATTTAACATCATGTACTCACAACCAGTTTCACAAGTTTAATTGAAAACCTCTCTCGAGCAAATTCAAATCTACCCAACCAAGTAAACCCACTATATCCCTATGTGAATTTCAACCTAGTTGAGTGCATTAATTAACAAGAAACCATTTTTGTGGTCACACAAATTATAAAAGTATATCTCTGTTTTCTATGCAATTTATGTTTTCTATTGAAGTGCTAAATTGGTGACTTACCTCTCGGTTTCCTGACGAATTCACTAACACAATTACAAGTTGATCAGGCTCATAAAAGGGAATTACATATCACAATAGAAAATAAGCACGCAATAACAATTAGAGTCATGAATGAGATTAACACAATTAAAACATGTCTATTGCTTCATCGATTGTCTCAACAAGGAAAATTAGTTACGCATAATAAAGGAATTCATAACATAAGCATTCGTAGGGTTTGAATACATGACCAAATTTTTTGAAAAGAAAAGACGAAGAATAACGAAGAAAACATTTGCACTAAACAAAGAACTCCGTTCTTCATTCTTCATGGGAACCCCGGCTTCAATCTCCAAGCCCTTGCTCCAATCTTCTAGCCGTCAAGAATGAGTTTCAATGATGAAAAATCTCCTTTTACTGAAGGGTTTTTGTTCTTTTATAGTTGGGGAGGCCTTAGAACCCTAGAATGCATAAAAAAGGGCCTGAAAACGGGTAAACGGCGTCTCCCGATACGAGCCGCGGGTGGTCGTGGGTATGCTTGCCGCCGCCAACAGGTTTTCAGCCAAGCCCGCGGGTGGCCGCGGGTATGCTTGCCGCGGCCTACTTCCATGGCGTGCAGTTTAGTCCCTGTTTTGAGTTTTTCTTGCGGCAACAGTCCGTTTCAGTTTTTCCCTTCTTTTAAACACGTCCCTAAACTTCTTGGACTCTGCATAAAGGTCCCCTCTCTTTAAACACATCACAGATGATCTTCTCACCCCGAACTCTCGAACAATCCTACCTCGAGGCTATTTCTTGAATGTAAAGCCTCAATTTGGTTCAAAAATCATTCTTTTTCCTTGTATCACTCCAATTTGAGCTTCTCACCTGTATGAACTATATTCACACAAATTAGGCAGAAATCTGTTCGGTTTCATATAAAATTGCATAAGTTAAGAGAAGTAGTTTTGCATATAAAATACACTTATCAGAGCTCATTTCAAACTGACCAGGAAATCCAGTCCTTCTACTGATGAGGAGAAGAAGGAAATAGATGTTATTCCTTATTCTTCAACAGTTGGTAGTTTGATGTGTGCTATGATTTGTACTCGTCTTGATATTGCACACGCAGTTGGTGTGGTAAGCAGATTTCTGTCTAATCCGGGAAAAGAGCATTGGGAAGCAGTAAAATTGATTATGCGGTATCTCAGAGGAACTTCTAATTTGTGTTTGGGTTTTGGAGGAGCTCAACCAACTTTGACAGGGTATACAGATGCAGATATCGCATGTGACCTTGACAACAGGAAATCTACATCTGAGTACTTGTTTACTTTTGTAGGGGGAGATGTTTCTTGGCAGTTTAAGTTGCAAAAATGCGTAGCTTTATCTACAACAGAGGATGAGTATATTGCTATCACTGAAGCAGAAAATGAGGTGATATGGTTGAAAAAGTTTCTTGAGGAGCTTAAGTTGAAGCAAAGTGAGTACGTCATTTATTGTGATTGTCAGAGTGCTCTTGAGTTGAGTAAGAACTCTATGTATTATTCTCCCACCAAACACATTAATGTCAGGTATCATTGGATTCGTGAGGCAGTTAATGAGAAGCTTCTACAGTTGGAAAAGATTTACACTGACGAGAATATTGCTGACATGTTGACAAAGGTAGTTACCAAGTAGAAGCTTGAGTTATGTGCCGGCTACGCCGGTATGCATTCCAAGTGATACACTTAAAGTGTGGGATACCTTCCTCATGGACTGGAGGGAGAGATTGTTGTGCGGATCCAGCCTATGGTGATACCCAACTTAAACACAAAATAAAAGTTAGAGGATGAATTAAGTAATTTAGCTGAATAAAATTAGAAGCCTTGAGGGACCCGAAATCCTAAGCTAAATTGGATTAAGTTTAAGGCACTATATATAAATATGTTGAAGCGTGTATGTCATAGGCGGCAGAAGGGTCACGCACGTGAAACGAAACCAGAGGAAAATACACGGAAAGGTAGAGGTACTTTATCATAATAAACACACGGAAATCAAAGAGAAAATTGAGGAAAATTCGCCTGGGCCATCAACGGTTTTGAAGGAATCTGGACTTTTATTCGGTGTTCAATTTCTTCACGTGGTAATTTTCTCCAAGTTAATTCTTGGAACGGATTAGGTGATATATTTTTTTCATCTCTTGTTATTGATACTAGATTCCATCTATTGTTAGATGAGTTATTTGTGGTGCCAAGAATATTGTTCTTGACGGTGTTGCGTACTTGTGGTAGCGTGTGATTACCTCTTAATTTAGGGCGATAGTCTTGAGAGGATAAACATTGTATTCCCATTATTATTTGGTGATTGTGGAGTTGTCGGTTTGCCCCGTCGATTTTCCCTTCTCATTATAGGGTTTTACGACGTTAAATAATTTCTGGTGTTATTTAAATTTCCACACATATATTATTGTTTAATATATTAATTGTCTATTTTTATTACACGAGTTTAGGAAAATTGGTTAAATTCTCAACAATAGTGCCACTTTCTTCACCATGGTAATTTCACCCCTCACAACCCCAAGGGCCAAGTGGCATATATATGAACTCGGTTTATATTTGTTGGTTCAGCCCTAATGGTGCCACTGGCGGAGACAGAGGGGGGCCATACTGGGCCCCGGCCCACCCCTGTCTCAGCCCACAGCAAAGGAAAAAATAAAAAAAAAAATTTAAGTTTTGGGTTCAGGTATATTTGAAGTTGGGCTAGGGGGAAATGACTTAGGCTCAGGGGGACAATAAATTTTGGCCCAAGAAGAAACAAAAGCCTCAAAACAAAGCCAGAACCAGAATTTCTAAAACCATCATGACTTGATATGACTTAAAATTTAGACTTTAGATAATGATATAATGTAATTGCTAATTGATTTATGTTGGTTGAGTTGAATAAAAATTATTATTTAAGTAATAAAATTTAGACTTTAGATAATAAAATAATGTAAAAAATCGTCGCGTTCAGCTTATTTTTAGGTTTTGAGTTATTAAACCCTATTTTGTAATGGTTTTGAGTTTGTTTTATGTTTTCAAAAATTCATATTTATATATGACTTTTTTTTAGTTTTCGTTCCGACTCCCCCTCCCTTCCGTGCTGGCTACGCCATTGAATGGTGCCCCGTACTCTTCCATGTTGTCTTGCCATTTTTATAAAAATCTGCACTCCGTCATTTTCCTTCAACTTTTTTCTTTTTTTTTTTTGGGACGTTATGGCTTCTTTTGTGAAAAAGGGTCCCCTCTCTCTCCATATATACACCATGCACCCTCCTTTCAGTCATATATTTCCTTTCTCTTTTCCTTCTTTTCCCTATACCTCTCTTCTATCATGATGGATTTTCAACTATCTTTTCGAGCTTTCTTCATGCTTGAAATGTGCATATTAGTGAAAGGAAGTTCGTTTCCGAGAAATTTCCTTTTTGGAACTGCATCCTCTTCATATCAGGTTGAGGTTCTTTATAAAGATTTCATGTTTGACTCGGTTTTCCTCTGTTGTCTGATATTGTGGTGAAGAAATAAATTTGTTAATTCAATTTTTATTCTTTTTTTGGCCAAAGTATGAAGGAGCCGTTGCAACTGATGGAAAAGGCATCAGTAACTGGGATGTTTTCACCCACAGGGCTGGTAAAATTAACTAATTGATCAAATTATGTTCTATATGTTAACTTTAATTAGGTTAGGTTAACTTCCCCTTGGATCGCTTGGAATTCAGCTATAGATAATGATGAACTACTGGAAATAAAGTTTAAGCAGTTAAATCAAGCTTAATATGTACGTACAGTATGGATATACAGTTATCTTATGTAGTTTGATCGTTTGATCTTTCTCCAAATCCTAATGCAATTCTCCTCAATCTTTGCTCTCTTGAAAGGCAAGGCTTAACACTGTTTGAGAATCATGCTTTTATTTATTATTTATTTTGATACAAGGGGAGATACAGGAGGAGCAGTTATATCATTCAAACCTCAGAGCTTCTTTCCGAGACATAAGAACTTAACCACTGTAACACTTATTCAAACCATATATTACCATGCTTTTTAACAACTCTCTCCTAACATGTTGAGTTATATGATTTAAAAAAGTCAAAAACCATCCAATAATACCACATGCATGTGTGGTATTGTCTAATGACAGTCTTCCACGTCATACACTTGTCTTGTCTCAAAAAATTGCCTCAAAAATAAAAGTGCATGAATTCTCATATTAAGTGTGAAATTAATATTCTAGTTAGAGAAAAGTACTTTTGGTTGTTTGTATTGATATTTTTATCTTGTTCATTTGTGCTTTAGGTAATATCGTGGATGGAAGTAATGGAGATATTGCTGTTGATCATTACCATCTTTATCAGGTAACTTATTTCAATTTGATATCATACACATCACCTTTACTTTACGTTCATTAATTACCGTGCAAATTACTTGGCCAATTACACATCTATCTATCTTCAAAATTTTCTAAGAAAACATCACCTCAGAGCTCAAATTGCCACGTGATTACACAACATTAAGAGTTGGGGGATTGAGGCAGTTTGAGCTCCGTAACGGGAAATGTCATGTTTTTATAGAAAGACCCTCCTATCCTCAGAGTGGATTAATTTTTATATTTTTTTTGCAGAACTTTCATAATAGGTTTCAAGGAGACTTCAAACTTATGTTTTTTATGTAACGCTATGATAACTGTCTTTGGACGCATATTTTCTTCCTATTTCGGTTTTTAATTTTGGTTTTTGAATTCATTTTTAGTTATATGTTTTGTGTCACGTGAGTTATTAGACTCTATTTTTAGAGTCTGGTCTATTTCTATAGCCGGACTCGTAATACAACAGGCCCTTAATATCTACAGTGGGAGAGTATGCAATATATATATATATATATTTCTCCATTGCAATGAAAAACTTTTAAAAATTGGAATGATTGTGAGCCCCACTTAGAGATTTTGCCGGGCCATTTTGCACAATCAGGTCTTAAGTCTACATAGCTAGCTAGGTAATCTTTCTAGACCATTCACTGGTGACCATCTCTCTGAAACCACTATAAATGTGTGGAATTATAAATGGATTTAAAATTCAAATTTTATATAAGTGTTGATATATAATTGTATTATATGGAGGTAATGATTAAAATGATATAAAAATTTATGTTAAATTAAATATGTGGTTAAATATAGAGGTGTTATGTGTCTAAAATTTGAAATTTAAATTGATTGTAAAATTTGAGGCTTTTTAATTGGTAGCCAAACATTGTGTGGTTACCAGTTAAAAATTAATTTAATTTAAATTTTAAATTTTAAACATATGATAAAACCACATATTTGATGTAATGTGAACTTTCACATCATTTTAGTAATTACCTTCACATAACAGAATTAAATATTGATACTTGTATAACATTTGAATTTTAAATATATTTATAAACCCTGGTAATTTTATTTTGCCTACAAGCATTCATGTTATTATGTATGTATGTATATATGTCAAATATCTAAATTACAAGTATCTCACACTTGTAGTTTAGATGTGTGCCGATTATTACAAACATGCATAATAACATGCATGTGTGGACAAAATAAAATTTCCCTTATAAACCCACCTTTTTATAAATGCTTAGCAAACAATCAACGTTCCGCCTGAAATGTCTGGGATTTGGATTTTTCTGTTAATTGCTTTCTAATTTGGGATTTAGGGTCAATTTGGCAACAATTTATTTATAAATTTTAAATTTTCGTATAGGTGAAATGAATGATTAAAATCATGTGAATATTTACATCATTAATTTTAGATAATTTGATTAGAGTCACTTATATAAAAATTTGAATCTTAAATTCATTATAAACGAATTCATTTATAAACAGTCGAAAAATAGCCTTAGTTTCCAAGAGTTTCGAATACATGCTATCTTCATAAGTGAAATGTCACATTAGTTAGGTGCTACTATATGTATAAAGTTTTAAACACTAGATGTTTGGTACTGGTACCGGACTTTTAATTGACAAGTCATTATTACACCACCTTCCTCTCAAATCACATAAAGAGTTAGTATTATACCACATTTAATTTGGTTGTGACACCAAATATTTATGGTTTGAAAATTTTTATACCATTATTGGGTGTATAAAATTTAGATTTTTACTATCAATAAAGGGCCACATCTATTTCCGATCTTTTTCTCAATTCCTTGTCCCCCACGGGAAAATAAACCGTCAAGATCAATCATTAATTATTGTCATTTCTAAAATGATTCCATTCATTTCATAAAAGTTGGTGTGACAAGATATTATAGATGTGAATTACAAAAGAGAAAATTATTAATGAGAAATATGTATGATTAGTGTTTGAAATATGTTGTTGTAATTAAATAGTTGTCAAATCAGTTATTGGTAAAATTATAATTTGCATATATAATGAAAATAAAAGAATATTTTCTCCAAAATAATCATATTCTTTTTAATGTTGATTACACAAATATCCGATAACTTTCACCTTCACTTTAGTAGAAATTTTCTAAGGAGATAGATTAGACTCTATTTCTAGAGTCTGATCTATCTCCTTAAAAAGATTGCACTGTAGCATGCTTTGTCAATGATATGTATTAAAACACTTTTATCTTGTATTACAAGGGGTAATGATCACGGAAATGGAAAAACATTTAAAATAAGTTAAGAATAGGAAGATTTGATAGATTCACTCATGCCTAGCCACTAAAATTCTAGCTCATAGTATATATTCAATAATAATAAACTGACGCTTGTTCTATTCACTTATCAGTTGTCATTTACTTGAAATGTCGAATATAGTACTCCTAGATAATGTCAAAAGGATTTTTTTTTTTTGGGGGGGGGGATTTTAATGTCTAATAAGATCCATATACTGTTTTTTTTTTGGTATCCTCAAAATAATAATAGTAGTTAAAAGATAAAAAAGGTGCAGGAAGATATTGATCTCATGGCGAAACTTGGAGTAAATAGCTTCCGGTTTTCTACATCATGGACACGGATTCTACCCAGTACGTATGTTGTAAATTCCACCCCTTAATGATTTCTCTTTATATTTCAATTTTTAGAATTTATTTTGAAATTTGAATCTTCAGTGTAATTTATTTTGAAAGTTTGAGTTATTTCGATGTTTTTAAAAACTGAAAACAACTTGTAAAGAACAAAGAAAACAAGTCCTTCGGAGTGGTGAAAAAACATTAAAAGGTGCATTTGATTACACGTATGAAATTTACTTGCAAAGAAAATACTTTTTTTGTCAATTGAATTACTGGTAATTGAATTTCATAAAAAATAAATTGTAAAGCGTTTGATTGAAAGTAAAATTCTTAGGAAAAAGTATGAATCACCTAGAAAACAAAAAACCTACACCCCATAGAAAAATATTTTCCCTGTTTTCAAGGAAAATGTGGTCACGTGACCAAAAGATAGAAAATATTTTTCTTAGAAAAAAAGTCAATCAAACACCACAAAAGTTGAAATTTAGTTAGAAAACCCTATTTTCCATGAAAAATCTTTGGGAGTACGTTTGATTGGAAATTATTTTCCATGAAAAATGCCATTTTAATCAAACTTCTACTAAACCAATTAAATACAGTTTTATTTTTCATGGAAAACATTTTCCATCTTAGGCAAAAAAGTAGAGATTTTCCTTGAAAAAAAAAAGAAAAATGAATTCTCATGACTGAGGCGGAGCTAGGAAAACATTTTTCTATGGAAAATAAATTTCAATTCTTTTTCCACCAGTACCCAGAAGATGGTTGAAGGGATGACCAAAACTTGATGACCCCTAGATGATAAATTTTTTTTTAAGTTTTTCAAAAGGTGAAAAAAAATGGTTTTTTTCCCGATTTCCATCCAATCAAACGCACCTGAAGTTACTTACAACTTGTCTACTGGTTACTCCTTAACCAGAGGGGAGATTCGGAGATGTGAACATGGCCGGTATCGACCACTACAATAAGCTCCTCGACTCCCTCCTTTCTAAAGGTTTTATATTTATTTTCCTGCAATAATAATCATATAAGTTGAAATTTTATTCATTATTATACTATCACTATCGAGTATTGCATAGTAGAAGTTCAAAACAACGGTTTTCCCATTACTTCAGGGATACAACCATTTGTGACATTGACTCACTACGACACCCCTCAAGAACTTGAACAGAGATATGGAGGATGGCTAAGCCCTGATATACAGTAAGCCAAATTCGACTTCCATTTCTGTGCCTTACTTGGAATCGAAGCAGAAACTGCTGGTAACGTGCCCGAGCCCTGCATCTTGCAGGAAAGATTTCGAGTACTATGCAGATGTATGCTTCAAATACTTTGGTGACCGAGTGAAATATTGGGCTACTCTCAATGAGCCTAATGTACAAGCAATTCGAGGTTATAGAACAGGGATTTACCCACCTGCTCGATCTCTGTTTCATTTGGAAACTGCTTCAAGGGAAATTCCAAGAGAGAGCCTTTAATTGCTGCCCATAGTATGATCTTGTCCCATGCTGCTGCTGTCAACATTTACCGGACCAAATACCAGGTTTCCGCGTATTTTTCTGTCTGAAAAAAGAAAATAAAAATAGTCATTTGGTAACAAAAATAATGTAAAGAGCAAACTCTTCTTATATATGCATGCTTTCTTGTCAAGATTCAGAAAGAACAAAGGGGTAGCATTGGAATAGTTATGAATGCCGTCTGGTATGAGCCCTTCAGCAACTCTACTGAAGATAGGTCAGCAGTTGAGAGAGCCCAATCTTTCTACTTGAATTGGTAAGCAAATTCTACATATATTAATGATCACACATGATAAATTAAGGTACTTGGAAATAAAGAAGAAAGACTCTAAAATCCGGCAACATACTAAATCTCATGTTGGAAGAATACAAAATAAATAACTAATATATAAGCGCTTAAGCTATTCATTTTAACAAGGTTGATGTATCCGGTGCATGAAGATTTGACACTTTGCAATACAATGCATAACCTCATTTAACTTGAAATTGCAGGTTCTTGGACCCTATAATAAAGGGAAGATATCCTCAAGAAATGGTTCAGATTCTAGGACCACTGCTGCCCAAATTTTCAAGAAAAGATGTGAAGAAACTGAAAAATGGGCTGGACTTTATTGGCATCAACCATTATACCAGTTTCTACATCAAAGATTGCTTGCATTCTGAGTGTGAATCTAGGCCAGAAGTCTCCATGTCTGAGGGTCTTATTTTCCGCACTCCAGTTAAAGATGATGATATATTCATCGGTGAACCTGTAAGTACTGTTCATAACCCTATCAGATGCACTCTCCATTCTAGGTTGCTCGGAAACCAAATAAAATAAGTCTCCATAATATGGAGACCGAGTTGTTTTTATAGAAAACTTGGACCTAAAAATGGTGATCAGCGCCTGTGGTGATAAATAGCACTGCTCTTTTTTAAAGGCCGGCTTGATTCTTGAAAGAAAATGCTCATATTTCTTTGTTTTCCTAAAAAGACTGCAGTAGATTGGCTTTATGTGTGCCCTCGCGGAATGGAGAACATTGTAATTTACATAAAGGACAGATACAACAATACTCCAATGTTCATCACTGAAAACGGTAAAACAAATTATAAGCTTGATAGCTAATAGAATTGCTCAAGAAGTGTGTTTGATAAAATGTCACAGAAAAGATATGCATTTTGCAGGATTTGGTGTTATGGACAAATTGAATTCACCTGTGTCGTATTTCCTGGATGATGCCAAAAGAGTGGAGTACATGAGCAGCTATTTGGATTCCTTGGCCAAGGCATTAAGGTACCCATCAATCCAACAAAACATTTTTGCTCAAAAGAATTGAATTTTTATATGCAAGTGAGTTGCGAGGTTCGCGTGAAATGGTTTTATCAGTCCATCAAAGTGTCTTACATGATATGATAGTTCCAATAAAGAACCACCACGGACTATCCTACTCGGCTCATCTTTCCAATGAAACGTTACGCCACCTCATACGCATACTAAGATGGTCTCATCTCATTGGATACAGAAAGCCCTCCCATGAGGTGACAACTTCTGATTGCGTGGTCACACTACACCGATGGTGACTATTATTTCTCTCCACTAAAGTTTATGAAACTATTTGTTTATGCTCAAAATCAAAGCCAGCCTCTCCCAGTAAAAGAAGAAAGTCCTCGTACTCAAGAACTGACATAATAGTTCACGCATTTTTTTTATGTTGTTCAACTGCTATGTACATGTAATTTCATCTTGCCACTTGTTTGTCATCATTAACACAAAATACTTGTGTTCAGGAAAGGAGCTGATGTGAGAGGGTACTTTGCTTGGTCCTTGGTTGACAACTTTGAATGGACATCTGGGTACACAATCAGATTTGGCCTTCACCATGTTGATTATAATACTCTCCAGAGAACTCCAAAATCATCAGCCACCTGGTATAAGAGCTTCATTTTGCAAAAGAAAATTCAAAGTACATGGGAATCATCAAGAAATTATAATTTGGCCAGAACTCAATGAGAACCAGACAATCCCTATACTTTCAATCAACTATTTCAAGAAGTTGTGATTAACTTTGTTTTAACATATCTTGTTCCACTAATAATGTAAAGACCACCACTAAAAGGAACAACGCAATCTTGATTGCAAAATGTCAAACCATTTACTGATCTCTATAAACTTTTGTGAAAACAGCCTGTAAAAGTTTCACTACAAAAGCAGGTGTCCTGTTGGGTTGACTTTCTTGCCGGTAACCCCAAACCAAACAATGGAGTATAGATGGAATGGAGACGGAATTGATGAGATATCAAAGTTGACTAATTGCTAACAAGTTATGTTGTGTCCCTACGCCTTTACATTCATGAACATCCTGTAGAATGTTGCTATATTAACATATCAATTGCAAAAAAAAAAAAAAAAAAAAAAGCCCAATAAATACAACTTACATGATAGAGAAATAGGCAAAATTTCATGTCAGATTCCTAATCTCTTTGTGCCACATTCGGAGCAGAACTTCGAGGTCTCCCTCAAATAAGGAGCTCCACATTCATCACAATACTTTGCTGGGCTCGATGCCTGTAACGATAATTAATTCAAGAATAAATTGCAATACCTCAGACCAAACAATAAAGAAAGAGATGCATAAAGAACTGTCCTGTTGTGATTAGAAGACACAGCAACCTTAATCTTTTTATAGTTTCCTACTCAAGAAAACTTTTCAACTATTTACAGAAGTGCTAAATGTTTTTATGAAAGTTATCAATGTTGAAATCATAGAGTAAATCCTAGCAAAGATAGCTAGATGCCCAATTACCAAGGTGAAAACAATATTGGACACATGGTAATAGAATAAATTTTTAACTTAATTGTCATGGAATTTGCAAGGGGAAAAATAATAATAATAATAATAAAATAAAACTATAACGCACCAGTACATGTAAACGACCTCCAAGGTGACCAAGAGGCTGCAAGCAGGTCATGTGTTGGGGAATGGTCGATGAGTCCTGATTGTGAGAAATTTCAGGCACACACTGTTGGTTGTGCATAAAGTGCGTTGCATGTGGATTGTTATTAATATGATTTTGATGGCCCTGATGTAGAGAATGAAACTGCGATTGATGTGGGATCGATTGCATATGTTGCCTTGTCGAAGTCTGCTCATTAATCTGTAATCCAGATAAACATAGACATTAAATACGTTACAAGACAGGAATATTCAACTCAGAACAAAAACTATCAGAACTAATATGGGCACATTTCCCTGTATAATTTTGATCTCCAAGTGTACATGCTCAACAAGGTCTCCTGTGTTGAGTAACACATGCTTAGCGTATCACAAATTAATCTTCACATAGATAACCAAATGAAACAGTAGCTGCAGATTACGCCAACTAATCATAGCTTATAATATTAAATTGCATAAGTACCAACACAATGATGAAATAATTTGCGTAGGAGTTCACACGCACTAGGAGTATGAGAATGCACAATTGAAGAAAATGTAACAAGATCTTTCAGACAAAAGACGTTTCAGTTCAGTAAGCTGACTGCCGAAACTTAAGAATGTCAGCCTAAATATTAGACACATCAATAAGTAACACCACACACCCTGACTCTCTGGACGTCTCATTTCAAACTCTTAGCAATTGGGTTAATGGTCACCTTCTTTGCATGTCTTACAGTTTCAATTCATGAAGTTTCTGTAATTGTCTCATTACACCACATACTTGGTCTTCTTCCATCAAAACACAATAAAAGCACATACAACAAAGTTCAATACGGTATAAACAGAAATATGTCGATTGCTATGCAGGAGGTTGAAAGAAAAAAAGAACATTTCATTTCACTGATGGGAGACTGAAGCACCACAACCAGAGAGTTTTGAGCTTACTGGCACACTGGAGATGTTGGAAATGGGGTTTGACACCATGCGCCTATACTTGTGTCTTGGTGCATAAAACTTGTAGTCTCCAGCAGAGACAGCCACTTCATTTCGTCCTGTCAATCTTTTAAACCTAATTGAAACAGAATAATTAAAGAGTTGACGAATATCTATGAACTATTTAAATTTAATTACATAATAACCTGCAATAACCTTTTAATGTAAAAAATTAGGGCAAGCTGGTAGGAGTTGCAAACTACACAATATAATCTTCTCTCGAATTCATTCACAACAAATTATCATTTCTCTTTATATGGATTAGTTTTTCAAGTTCCAAATTCAACCAAGGAAAATCATTTATAATATCCATTCAACAATGCTAAAATACTAAGGGAGAATGAAGCAGATAATATTTTATTGAATAGTACAACATCAAATACTATGGAACTCCTTTGCAAGAATGTCTGATACCCATTCATCCCATAGACTATAATTTGCTAACACATAAATATAAGACTAAAGTGGTATATTTTTTTGAAATACGAGGACATATTGATTATCATTCATCAAATTATACCACTTTTTTTCCCCTCGCTTAATATTTGCTTAATAGCTGGTCAGCAAGTCATACTTCATTTCTTACCAAATATTCTTCATAAAAAAATTATTTTTCACACTTTTTTTCCCCTCGCTTAATATTTGCTTAATAGCTGGTCAGCAAGTCATACTTCATTTCTTACCAAATATTCTTCATAAAAAAATTATTTTTCACACTTTTTTTCCCCTCGCTTAATATTTGCTTAATAGCTGGTCAGCAAGTCATACTTCATTTCTTACCAAATATTCTTCATAAAAAAATTATTTTTCACACTTTTTTTCCCCTCGCTTAATATTTGCTTAATAGCTGGTCAGCAAGTCATACTTCATTTCTTACCAAATATTCTTCATAAAAAAATTATTTTTCACACTTTTTTTCCCCTCGCTTAATATTTGCTTAATAGCTGGTCAGCAAGTCATACTTCATTTCTTACCAAATATTCTTCATAAAAAAATTATTTTTCACACTTTTTTTCCCCTCGCTTAATATTTGCTTAATAGCTGGTCAGCAAGTCATACTTCATTTCTTACCAAATATTCTTCATAAAAAAATTATTTTTCACACTTTTTTTCCCCTCGCTTAATATTTGCTTAATAGCTGGTCAGCAAGTCATACTTCATTTCTTACCAAATATTCTTCATAAAAAAATTATTTTTCACGCCTCCTTATAATCCATCTCTTATTCTCAAACACACATTCGCCCAAAAAATCAATTTTTAAACAAGCTAAAAAGAACAAGCTGACTCTAGTTGGATATCATTTCTAATTTTTCATTTTACATTAGAACTATATATGATGTTGACACTTAAGAGGTCAATATCATGACCATTATCTATAATGAATTTCGAAAACTACCCGGCGACTAAGAATAGTAATTCACTAATGATGGATAGATACAACAAACGAAGAAACATAATGAACACACATTGCCAACAAATACATACAAGGACCAAGCATTGATAGTGAAGAAAAATACTATGGGAAATACAAATGGAGATAAGGCTCCATCATACCACTCAGCATCATCAGCTCCAATTTTTGTAGGCTTTTCAGTGATAGTCAAACCATTTACCACGACAAAACGAACACGTTTCTCCTCTTGTATCACTAATTCAGGAAATCTTGACCTTGTTTCCATAGAAGTTGCCAGTTCTCGTCTTTTGAATACACATGTCCCTACATGGCAATATCAGCCAATGATTGGATCAACATTGAAAATACATGCAGGAAAATCAATTTTACATTACTCTTTACTGCAAAGACAATTTATGATCAACCCTCACTTGAAATTGCAAAAACCATATGATGGACTTACATGAATACAAATTAACTAACTGCCGTCTACCAGATTCATGAAAGTAAAGCTAGATTAGTTCACGAGTATTCCCTTCATTTTTATTTTTCCTTCTACCTTTCATGTCATTATCTTTTGGTTGGGTTAAGGATGGAAGAAAAAAACTGAGAATACTTACAGTAGCAATAAGGTACCCAAAAAGTACATTATACACCATTTTATATCATTCAGTTACATAGTAGAATGAATTCTTTATCTGAAATGATGTTTACATTATAATTCGGTGATGGAAAGTTTAATCTTAAAGAAAAAGAAGTGATACCTTCTTTTGGAAATTTCTTTACAAGTTTTCTGTACAAACCACCAGCTGCTTCAAGGGCCACACCAATGGATTTTTCACGGGTTCCATTCAAGGAGGACAGCCTCAGATTAACTTCATTGACCAACGTTTCATACATGTTTGCAATATACATCAAGGGCAGAGCATAATGTGCATCGCCTTCATATCGGAACTCTCTCAACTTCCTCTTGCTTAGTTTGTCTTGTGAGGAGTGCTGCACTGTGTAGTCTGCTTCATAGTCGGGCCTTTCAATCACATGTGTGTCAATAAAATTATCTACAATAATATCCAAAAATCTTGCTCTAGCTGTTTCAATTGGCGAAACATCTGGACATAGAAGAAAGCAAAACATGTAACAGATAATCTGAAATTTATCTTTAAGTCCACCAAACTGTTAATCAAACAAGTGAGAAATTAGTTACCTTCAATAGTCAATATATTGTAAGGACACCGAGAGGACCCTTTATTTTCAAGACTACTCCGATCTTCCTCCACCAGTATACTGTGAAGCGGTAAAGAGTTCCTGTAAGACTCATGCATGCAATCCTAGAAAACAAAGGTACACTGTTATTCACAAGTGATGACATTACAAAACCAAAGCTCCTCATGACAAGACAAATTTTTATAGGCAAAAACAATCACTGGATAAAGAGCTCCATAGTTGTTATGGCACAATGAACAGAGCAAGGGATTGTAACTTTCTTGTCTCAACGTTACTATGAGGCATAAGAACAGTGGACTCCGAGCCACAGCCTCAAAAGAGTAGGATCACAACTTAGTTAGAGAAAGTTTTCAAACGTAAACTACGATTACATATCGAGAAAATGTACATCCCTTAACATTTTTTTATTTACAATTTTACTTTAAAAGCCATATAACGGGCTCATTATTTCCTTTCTTTATATATTTGTATACAGTAGAAACTTATCTCTTTTATATATGATGATCACAAACAACAATCTAAATTCTTACTGAATGAGTAAGATAGAAAAAAGATAGTGAAATAAAAGATCACTTATCTAAGACTAGAAAAATCGATGCCAACAGGACTGGCCTTGGGCTAAGGCCATCTAGGTGGTCACCTAGGCCCCAGCCGGAAAGGGAAAAAATGTCCGTAGTCAATTTTTTTTTCAAATATTTATTCAAATAATATAATAAAAGGTATATATATATAAATATATACAAATTTATTGTAAAGCATTCTTAAACCTAATGGTAAAAATTTTCATTTTACTTCCCATATTTATTTTAAGTCAAGGGTTCAAATCCTCATATCAACACATTTGATTTATTTATTTTTCTAAGCACTAGTCTAAAGCTTAAGTATTTTCATGTAATAATTGATACAATTTCTATAAATATCTATATATATATATTATTATTTTTTTCAAAATTGTACTAAATTTTAAACAATAAATACTAATTCTGCATCTCAATTTTATAAGAAAAGAGGACCCTTTAGTGCTTTTGTTATTATGTTTTCAAATATGTGCCCTTTAAACGATGAAATGTAACCGGAAGTCTTACAAATATGACCAATATTAAAACTTAGTTCAATGGAAATTCCTTTGCGCATTATTTAAAATATTTATCCTTTTTACTAATTTTTTAAACATAAAAGTTAAGTCATTCAAAGTTCAAATTTAAAAAAAAAAAAAAAAAAAAAAAACTGTATTTAGCATAAAGTTTTTGAAAAGGCCTCATTTAAAATTTTGCCTAGGGCGCCAAAATCTCAAGGCTGGCCATGTATGCCAATTAACACTCAAAATGGTGAAAATTGGAATTATACAACAAAAAGGGAAAAATGAAATATCATATTTCAGTGGGTGACACTGCCCTGGTGGCCCCCCCCCCTCACTGCATAAGAAGAAAGCTATTCTCGATACTAGTGAGCATTTTGGACAAGGGTTTGCAGTTTGTACAGGTAAAAGAAGGAAAATGTCCGTCTAGCAGTGATTAAACACAAAAATTTTGAGATACAAAACTAACAGCAGTTGAACCAGAAAATGGTAAGGAATACAATTATCAACTCCTTCACAATATTCCAGGGGCAGATGCATGTGAGCACCAGTGGGTGAAATTGCACCCGCTGGATTTTATGGAAACTTTTACTTTGTTTTTGGAGAAATATGAAAACTTTTAATTGGAATGCCTATTAGAAATTGGGTACTTTTGCCATAAGGAGAGAGAAACAAAATTTAATATACAGGGAGAAAGATTGAAAGAGAAACATAAAATTGAACTGATTAATCTCAAAAATTTGTGTAATAGTTTTATACTTTAGTTCTCAAATTTGGGTGTGCGTACTTGGAATGTATATTGTAATTATGATCTATTTACTTATTAAGAGAATTCAATATATGTATATATCTAAAAGCTAAATTTTATTAGCTATATATGCTGTATGCAAGCTCGTTAAGTGTGGTGTCCTTGGAAATGCTCATTTAAAAGTTTACTCATAGTCAAAAGATCAATTCATACATACAGTTCAGAACCAGATTGCAGGAGCTCGAATCTTTTAGCTGAGAATCTAGACTGGTAAAAGGCAAACACAATCAAAAAGCCAACCAGACTTTCTTTCTATTTCACATTAAATGCACATCTTTTATCTTATGGAAACAATAACAGAACTCGGATAGGTCACAAATTATAACACAATGATTCAAGCTAAGAAGCAAAAAATAAAAATAACAATGATAATTTTGTAGACTCAAAACTGAGAAATTTTCAGCTATAAATTTCAACGTTGTTTAATAATCTATTCAAAATTTCACCCTCAAAATCAAAAAGATCCCTCCATGAACAGAAATAATGAAACACTTCAATTTGAAAGCGCAAACTCACGCTGACAACGGCGGATGATTCCTCATTACTCAAGCTTTCAACGGCGACCTCATCAGATTCTCGGTCGACGTCGTCACCAACATTGAGATCATTGAGTGAGCTTCCAATGTACGAATTGGCGGCCGTCCTCAAATCGTAGTGCTCCACCGGAACCCTACTCCCCATAAGTTGACTTCTAATGCCCTAACAGAAAACCCATTTCAGAATCTCTGTTGGTCCAGGTGAATTGGGAAGTGAAGAAGAAGGAGACGGTAATTTCAACGGCTATACAGACTTGTTCACCTGAGTCTGTATTTGGGAACCGAACCTGCCGCTTAAAACCACAAAGCAAGAATCCGAGCCGGCCCACCGATGTCCTGACCAGATTCCAAGCCGACAGGTCAAAGGATGAGAGAGTGAGAAGAGGGGTTGCTATTTTATTTTATTTTTTCTTGGGCCATTTTTATTTAAATTATTTAACCTAATTTTACATTTCTTTACCGTTGCAAAAAAATTTACATATCTTTACAATTAAATCCAACTCCAAAAAATCAATTCAACATACAATTATTATTGTAGTTCAATTATAATGCTAGTAATAATTGGCACTATAGTGCTAATTTAAAGGCGGATTTGATAATTGATACTCATTAATAGAGGGGAAAATTTCTCTATAATTATTGAGTAACAACAGTTATATATCTCCATGACATCAGGTCATGATTTTGATGTATATTAATTTAATGATGGAGTCAAGATTGAGATTTAATAAGTATACTTTTTCCCTTTTTTTTCGTTTTGGTTTTATATTTATATCAATCGTGTTTGTTCATTTAGTTTAGTTGAATGTGCTATTCAAATTATATCACGGAACTTTTGTTTTGCTTCAATGTTGATTTTGTTAAATTTGATTCATGACATCATTCATATGGTACTTTATGGCGCTATCTGTTAATGTTGAGTGAGCTCTTGCAAGCTTGATAACTGACTGCTACATAAATGGTTAGTTATTTTCTTTATTATTTCTGAAAATTTTCTTCTTAGTGTTGTTTTTTTTTTTTAAAGCAAATCATAATTTCATTTCATTTAATAATACTTATTGCTTGGTAGCTGAAAAAAACGTTGCATTCAGGATATTGATATCGCAAATAATCTTATATTAATATATACTATCTCTTGTTAATAACTACCTCGAAAGCAACGAATATTTTGGGTCGGTGATTACATTGCATTCTTTCCTTCAATGGTTAATTGGATGTTACTGTGAGACTTGTTAATTATTTGTGAATGGGTAATTATATTCGAACTACGATTTTTGTTCAGTGCACCACATCTTAATTATTTAAAAAGTCCTTAATGTTTACTTAATTTTATAATTGTATCCTTAAACTTTTCCTTTATTTAATTTTTATCATTAATTTTCATTAGTAGTAGAGTTTTCTATACTAGAAGGGTAATTATATTACCACCACAAAATTTAATAATCACACCACATTTTTCTTGATTACTATAATAGTTATTAATAAAATGACCAAAATAACCTCCACATTATACATCCCATATCTTTCTTCTCTTCTCTCTCAACTACGAACACCACACCACATGCTATGCATAATAAAACCCCAAATCTAAATTGAAACCAAAATCAGATAACAAAGAAATTAGAACTAAATTAAATTAATAGGACCCCATGTATATAGGTACGTTTTTAATTGATTTCTGCAACTATATACCCCAAAAGAAATTGATAAGTTCTTCCCCTTCTACAGTTAATTTACTTTTCATTTACTATTTCAATTTAGTTTTGCTTCTTTAATTCTCGACAAAACGGAATCACTTACTTCTTATCTCACAAAACGATTTGATGCACATCCACCGGAGGGTTTACCTTTCAAATTTTGTAATATTTGAATGACGTAATATTTCTACGTTTTAAATTTCAATTAATTGATCAAGAAGAAAATGTCGTGAAAATTAGAAAATAATAGTAAAATTGTAAGAAAAGCTTGACATTAATGGTAGAAATCTGGAGAACACTATGAAATTTTTTTTTTTTAAATATAATTGTAAAACACCAAGAAGTTGCGAGAATTTCCTGAAAAATCATCAATGGAAGATATTAGGAAAGAAGAAAGAGAATACAACGCACAGGACATATACATACACATATATATATATATAAAAGATTTTATTGTTTCAATTTCTGGGGTAAATTTGCAAATAAATTGCGGTGCATTTATTGAAATTAAGTTGTAACTATGGTGGATATATAATATGGTGTGATAAATAAAATGATAGTAGTAATACAATTACCCATACTAAAAATTTATTTATATCCAACGTTTTCTGAAAAATTAATTATAACAAATATTGAAATGCAAAATATATGCATAAACTTTGAACAATGCTAATATAATATTTTAGATTTAAGCCATTATTTAAAAATTATGCTAATTAATAAAGATTAATTGTGAAAAATTAAAAAAAAAAGAAAAAAATGAGGGATATAATTGTACTAATAAGTAAAAGTGAAGACATTTGGTGCAATTGAAATGTGGTGTACCAAATAAAATATGTGGTATGAATAAAAGTTAAATTCTAGACGAAATCTCCAATGGTAACAATTGTCCAGTACAAAGACTAGGGCCAATGCCAAACAAAAAATCATAAACGTTCCATTTAGATGCAGTAAACAAGGAAAAGAAAGGCCAAAAGAATACCTTTTTCGATAAATATGCATAGAACTCGATAGAATTTCATGTACAATATATATGAGGTAAATATGCGAAGGCTTTTCACCTTGATGGAGTACTTTCCTGTGTAGAGGATTGAGAAGGAAAACTGAAAACTCTCTTCTCAACGCACACGCTAATATCTCTAATATGCACATGTACAGAAGCCTGTATCGTTAATATATCCAGTTGAACAACTAGTATTGTAAGGGCATCTGAAAATTCAGCCTCTGCAGTATATCTTTACTAATTGGCGGCATTCAGTAGTGCAGTTCCTGATGTCTTTTCATCGAGCAATCTTGCAAATGCAGGCTGCAAAACGAGACTCTTTTACTCATTTTTCTCTTCATTTCATCTCATACCAGATATCAGTAGTTATCTTTTACAGCACGGGAACTTTTAAGCATACCGAAATATCAGTTTTCCCATGGGGAAAATAAATAAAGAAGTTTTGTAATCCGTGTACTGGTTGGAAACTACAAGATTGATCAAATGCCTATAGTGAGAATCTCTAATAATACTTCTGATAATGCATTACTATTTACTACGGGTCCCATATTCTAAATATTTTTCACTAATGAGACACTTGGAAATGCATCATCAAAAAGTATCTTTTACAAGAATAATTCTATTTGAACAAAGAAAGAGACAAAAAGTGTGACAAAAAATACATGTGGCTTATATGATTACTATTGATGCAAAGGTGTGATGTAATGTGTTGAAAAACAATATCGTGCAATGTGTGCAATGTGTGAGTCTGTTTAAATTTTTGTACCACTTTTTGTTCAAATAGCACAACTCTTTTTATGATGCCTGTCATGAGCATTTGATAAATGCGGTTGGAATCTGCGAACGATGCTATCCAGACTATTGGTTTTAACTTATCATTTAATATCATATATGGACGGGTGTTGAACAACAAGGGTGTTATATAGCATTATTTAGAACCTATACCTCTTCCACACGGTCGCTTGAAAGGGAAAATGGCTCTTTTTCTCGAATCCCACCATTGTCTGCAATAATTCTTTCAAGATCCTGCAGAAATAAAGAGCTCAGCAACTTCCCAAAAAGGAATTTTTTGGAGAGGAAAAAAAAAGAGGAGGAAAAAGAAAAAGGGAAATGGAGCTTGCTACATATGTCATGGATAGCCCAAAAGTTAAAACAGATTTCTCCTTCCTTCTTCCCTTTTCTCTAGCACACGTGCTTGTGCACACACCAACACAGTCTGGAAACCTCAGTAAAATGATTTGGAGATTTGATCTTTGAGAACCACAGGCACTTTTTCTCCTAATAAATCTCCCAAAAAGTGCATTAAGAACATCCTTTTGGTAATATCTCTTTAGTATTTGAGATGTTACTGAAATGTAGGTTCAATCATATAGATCATAAGGCAGTATAGCTTTTGTTTACAGAAAGAAGTCAATAACTGGTATTTTACTCATCTGGAGAGGTTTAGAAAGACAAAACAAATATAAACCACATCTGGACATTGATGTTGTTAAGAACGTGCACATTTTAGTGTCTGGCCAGTAGAGGCAGCGAGAATTTTGAAATCAGTAAAAGTGAAACCCCATATTTGCAAAGTACTGCAAGACTGAACTCCACTTGACCCAAAACGCAAATGAATATGTTGACAGTGATCTGTCAATAAGGTCCATATACACCAAGCATGACTGCCTATTTAATCGAGAACATAGCATTTGGTTTCATAGTTGTAACTTGGAGAGATACCTTTCCTGTCAAGATTTCATACTGAAGCAGTTCTTCCACAATTTTCTCCAGCACCAAACGATTTTTCTGAAGCATCATTTTAGCTCTATCGTACGCCAAGTAATAAATCTGCAAAAAGTTCTCATTTACATTAAAAATGGAACGCCTTCCGTCCAATTTATATAGGCTTGTTTGTTTTTTTGCAAGTATTAAGAATATTATGCGAAAAGCAAATTTTGCAAATAGTTTTCTGACACTGTTTGGTGCTTTTGTTCTAAAATAGAAATTCAATGATTGGATATGAGTGGTAGAGAAGTAGAAATAAATGTAGGTTATATGAAATATGTCATTGAAATTGGTTCGACAAGTGACTACATGTCAAAACAAAATCAACAAAATAATAGCGGCTTATTCTACCCATAATAATGCATTAATTCTACTATTGTAGGTTATTTTACTGCAGTCCCGCTCTCCTACCAATATGTTTATATGATAACATGCCAACCAACTGACATGAACCAACAGCGGAAAGACGTGGCAAATTGGGGGTGTGGGGGGGTGAGGGCATGTGGTTATTTTTCATTGGTCCATATCAATTGGTTGGCATGTTATCTTACCATAATCATCGTAGGATATCATTTTTGTATTCTACTGGATTTGCCTAACAGAAGTTCTACTTTGGAATGTATTTGGAATCCTATCGTGTTGAATGAAAGGCTGGAATCAAAATGCAATTGAAAATATATATAGTTCCATTCAGGGTTACTGAGAGACTTCCTTCTCTCCCTCGCATTTCTCCAAAGTCATCTGAATGAATTAGACATTCTTCCCTCCTAACTTTTCATGTTAGGCATCTAAAAGGCCCATCATGCAAACCCCCTTAACTGTAGTAATCTGGTAATGGTAGCAATTGTTTGAGTAATCAGCTTAGGGCATATCAGACGTCCAACCAGATATGCAAAAACAACTAATTTTTCCAACTTTATCAGCCATTAATGGGACCGTATAATTAATTATGCACAAGACACATACTTTTTCAACTTGGGCAGCCATCTCAAACTTCACGTCATCTCCCACGCTTAAAGTTGAAGCCTGCCATATAGAAAGCAAGGGAATAAACAACAACAACAACAACAACAACAACAACAATCCCTCCGTCCTACCAAGATAGGCTTGCATTTCTTTTTTATCTGTCCCAAATTATAGCCCACTTTCCTTGTAGAAATATAGTTGAAATGTTAGTTTTCTTATATGCCCCTATTTAATATGCATTGCTATCAACAAAATAGAAGCATTAAGGTGAAATCACTATTAATTTTTACTTTTCCAACAAAATTAACTTAACTTTTCTTAATCTTTGTGGAAATTGGAATAAGGGTTCGTTCTTTCTAGCTTATTTTTTTTAGCTTTTGGGATAAAAAGAGATTTTTGTTTGAAATGTGTGGTGAAAAAGTAGGGAGGGATTATAGGGAATTGTGAAAAATTATTGTTTATGGGGAATGTGTGGTTGATGTGAGTTTGATTTGTTGATAAATTTTGTAGTGAAAAATGTAGTTGTAGAGAACAAGCCCTAAGTCTATTTTAGTGTGACAGAGGGAGTAACAAAAGTAGCAGTAGTAATTGCCCACAGTGCGCCCAGAAAATACCCACCTCCGATAATATACCACCAATTGTCCCATGTTTTAAAACTTTTGATAATTGGACACTTGGTGATATATCATAAGAGGTGGACATTTTTACAATGGCCACTGTGGGTAGGTGATTATTCTCGATAGTAGAAGTAGTAGAAAATAATAATAGTCTAACAGCACAAAAACATTCTCTTCAAAACTAGAAGATACTATATATTTTTGCGCCTTCTTTCAATTAAAAATGATATAATCACTCCAGCAGAACCTCTGTGCACTATACTTGTGTAGTGCAGAAATTTATGAAGTAATCACAGTTTTTAATTCAGTTTTTAGAATTCTCAAAAATCTTAGGTACCAATGAAATATCGTGCTGCTATACATATATTCAAAGATGTTTACCGCATCTTTGTGGGGATAAATTGTTGAACTACCAGAAGAACCCCATCCAAACTGAGACTATGTGCATGCTTGCAATTAATATAACATAACATACCATAATGCATGAACTTCGTCATGAAAGTGTGTGTCTGCTTTAGCGACTGCAATATAATTGCTTCAAAAGAACTACTATGTGCAAGTGTGAAAAATTATGAAGTGATCATCGTGCTTAATTCAGTAAGGAATCCTCAATGTGCTCTCATATGAAATGAAATATTATGCTATTACATTATTCAAAGATGTTTACCGCATTGTCGTGGTGATAAATTATTGAACTATCAGGAGAACCCCACCCAAACTGAAGAACCATTCTTGTAGCTATCTGCACCATAGGAAAATTAGATTAATGAGTCCCTTTTGACAAGCTTTAAAAAAAATAATAAATAAAATGACTTTGGCATAGAGACAACCTCCTGTGCTTGCTTTAACTCTGACGAAGAAAGAACATTTTCCTCGCCAAATGGAAGCAGCAGTTGTGATGAAACATAAGAACCAAAGCAAAATACAAGTTTTTTTTCATGATATGCCTTGGTTTCAAAATTTCCATTCACAGAACCTTCACTCCTAGCCTTGCTAATCTTGGTGTATGCAATTCCCTGCAAAAATATGAGCCCAATATCGGTAAATATTTCATGAGCAACATGATCCAAAATCTACTCCGGGAAGTACATTTCAGAGTCATCCTTTGCCAACTCTAGTTTCTCTAGTTTACTGAATGCAGCTTTGAATTTTTAAATAGAATATAATATTTAAAAGAATGCAAACGAAGGAGAATTCTCAAAAGGAATCTATCCAAGCATGGCAAGAAATCATTATCATGCCTGAGATAGTAAACAGGGGAATGTGGAAGCTTATATGGTTATATACTGGACCACAAAAAAAAATAATAATAAAAATAAAAACCCTCAAAATTAAGGGTAAATAAGACATGGAAAGGTCAATTTCCATCAAATGGTGAGAAAGATGTTCCAACATAGCAAGACACAGACCTTCACACTCTTAACGAACATTAATCTTAAGCAGAAAAAGTGGCCACAAGGCTCTCTGTTCACATAACTAAGTTGAAGTTGCCCCTAAAGAGACTACTAGAAGGGAAGGAACAACACCTGCCAACCCAAACTGACTTAAGTTTATGAAATGGGTCATCGAAAACGAGATCATGTGTTACTAAATAATCTGTCACAGTTAATGGTCTCTTACTTGGATCCCTTAACCACTGGGATGATAGCAACACTATTTATCTTTTCCATTATAAAATTTCAAATTATCAAAATTGTGTAGAACAAAAGCACTCCATTTTTATGATTACAGAGCACTAAGTCAAACAATTTAGCAGTTTTACCTAACATTAGTCCACAACAATGGCTCCCTTGGATGCAGTTTGAGGAATCACAGATTTAACGATGTGGTATAATTACAAGTATTGACCTATAGTAGTAATAGAACAATGTAACTCAGTAAAAGATACAAATAATCATGGTGATGTAACATATATAACACATATTCAGAAGTATATAAAAGCCATGAAACAAATAACTACCTCCCAAGAAGAAGGCTCAAGCCATAGACTATCAACAACATCAAAATTTGGTAACAGAAGAGCCATAAGACCACGACCTGCAGCCCAAACTGCATGTGGAAATTTAGTTTCCCTTGTCCACTACAAGAAAATCATAGCAAAAGTTAGTTTCATAAGTTTCAAGAAGTCTCATAGAGCACTCTGACCGCTAGATTCTATACAAATCTGGGGAAGATTATAAATTGATTACATTCTAAACAGATAGAAATGAGAGCTAAGTGGGTAGGAGTTGTTGGTCCCCCATAATGTGTGGGTATAAATGATCCGTGACCAACTTAGTTATAAATTGTGGGTTTATAATGAGTTTGAGACCAACTAAAGAACATTTGGTATTTTATGACCATCACAAAGAGAGAGAAATGAAACAGAAACACTGAAGTAAAAGCAAACACTTCCAAAAGAAAAATGACCAAATATCTATCTGAAATACTAATTTGTAGTGAAATGAGAAAATGAAAGAATGCAAAAGGGTGACAAACTGAAAGAGAAATTAGAATAGCAGTTAACCTACTATGATGTAGGACCTGAAGTGTTGGGCCATTCATCAACAAGATCTCCGTAGACGAGCATGATGGAAATGAGGATGATAATATAAATGTGTGGTTATGCTAGAATGGACAAAATAATATGAGAGATTCTTCCCCAAATAGACAGGGTACTGATTGAGGAACCTAAGGGTACTATTCTTGCATAAAATCCAAAAGACTCATGCTCATAAGAGTGATGGAATCTGCTAAATATCTAGTTGCTAATCACAAATGATAATCACTGCTATAAGGGCATAATTGATGGATCATTTCCAAAATAACAAGAAAATGGGAAAGAAGTTCTGCAGAGAAGCCAGACCGCAAAAACCTAATAGATAATTTTCAACTCAAATTCAACATTTCAGGTTCAGTTTCCAATGAAGAAATTAGCAAACACCTGTCCATTTACATGCACAGGAAAATTATTAGAAGTATCATACACAATCATATGCTGATAACCAATGAACAAAATTTCAATGTTATGAAAAGAAACAGGTCAGCAATCCAGCTAGGCTTGGACCCATACTGTAACCTGCATATAAAGCTACTTCAGGTCAACCAGTTAACAGGTCTAAAGCTAGAACCGAGATCCTAGCCATAAGCTTAGAACTACTCAATACACACACACACACACACACACTCTCTCTCTCTCTCTCTCTCTCTCTCTATATATATATATATATAGAGGGGTGTTCTATTCTCACTTTAATGAGGTACAATGCAGGGTTTAAAATGTGCGGTTGGGATTGAGCTGTTGTCAAAGAGGTGATAGGTAAGATTATAATGTGAAAAGGAAAATGAGAATCAAATGCCACTTTAAATATATATAAGTAAAATAAAGTTGCAAAAGCAAACTGATTAATAAAAATGCAAAAGATAGTAATAAATAACAACTGTTTGAAAGGTTACTTACGTCAAGAGGTGGATTCAACAGTTCTATACCGTTACTTATTTGGCCATATGGTTCCATCAGATCAACCACATTCTGCAAGTCTTCTTTCGTCAATGTCAATCCAAGATGATTCACGAGCATGCTGCTCATTTTTTTCACGATTTTTGTTTTCCCAACCCATCCGGGGACCATGCCACTAAAAGTCTGCATATAGAAATAGAAAGTAAATCATGGATAGAGACTAATCAGCAATCAGAGGATAACATGATGATAGGAGCAACAGTTCTTACTGCAAACCAGCTGCAATAACTCATAAGCTCATCCCTGTCAACAAACTTGCTCCTGAAAGCACTACCTTCCAATGCCATAGGCACAAGTTTTAATTCTATCGGACGAAGAAGAGCTGTTTTTTCAGCAACCTACGGGAAGTTGTCTCAGTGTTTAGGTGGCATATTAACAATGTTAGCAATATGAAACACACATCCATGCACTAAATTTCTTAGCATTCATAGTTGTTAGATTATCAATCAAGCACTACATGGAATGACATAGTTGTAAAGAAACTACTAGTTTCATACTTTTCACAAAGAGAGGTTAGAATACTCAAGTAATCAAGCAGCTACCTGTTACAGAACAAGTTCACTGAACTAGTGTCAAAAGTAATCATACTAAAGATCAATCACTGGTGCTGTGCTGAGGTTTTACCAGTGATCCACAGACCTTAATGCCTTGATGCCATGGTTGTCTTATATAGGAATTGCCATGGCTTATTACGGGCAATTGGCATTAACATCTAGATCAGACCAGACCAAGTCATGGCAGTAATAATAGCACATAGTGATAGAGAGGAACATTGACCAGTCGATGAAGTTAAGAACATAGTGCTAAGCTCTACCAACCAACTTTCCACCATTAACTCTGAAGAAATGGTTGGATGCAGCAAGCTACCGATCGTAGAGGTGGGTTTTTTTTTTTTTTGGGGAGGGGCCGGTTGTGTTCCTAAAACTAGGCCCAGTTAACTAATGAGAAATGTACGTCAAACTTATAAGTTATGTTGACTATCACCTTTAACTGATAAACGTGTCCAAGCAATTCATTTAAAAAAGGGAGGGAGGGGGAGAGAGAGAGAGAGAGAGAGAGAGAGGAAAATGACCATTCAATAGGAAATGATGGAAGTATTATTAAATTAGTAAATCAATGCTCAAGAAACTAGGAAAATGAGGGACTACGTAAAATGATATAAGCTACCAGAAGTTCCACAAAACCAAAGCTTAAGCAGCAAAGAGTTGCATAATTGAGATCGGAAGAGCGTCGTGTAATGGCACGTGATAGGGATATTTTAGGTATATTGTAAATAAGTGATGCTAACTACTATAAATGATAGAAGGCAGGTTCATTTATATTAGGAAGATATTTGGTAGAATGTAGGGGAAAACCTTTGGGAGAGAGATATTGTTACAACCTATCGGGCAGAAATCACCCTCAAAAGCTAGCTATTGAGGGGAGGATGCCTAAGGGGTTATAAACCCAAGACGGCAAGCTTTACACTAGCTGACTTAGTCTCGACTGAACACTACAATACAGTACGTCACCTCCCGCATTGGGTAGGCTGTGCACTAATCATGGCTAGTCCCCGGCAAACACTGCAATACAGATGTCACCTCAGCTGCCGCACGATTGCAACTGGGAGACTTGGTGACCTGCTCCGATACCAATTGTTACAACCTCTCAAGTGAAACTCACCCTCAAAAGCTATCTATTAAAGAGAGGGTGCGCAGGAGATTATAAACCCAACATTTTTTATCATAACTTTTCCATGTGGAACTTAGACCCATACCTAAACCCCACA
>CAVNYN010284304.1:0-18365 GCA_963692815.1 Nyctanthes arbor-tristis | reverse complement strand
CATTTTAACCGAATAATATCTCGTTTTCTCACATACATTTTTAATTGGGTAATACTTTATTTTATTTTATACAAGTACTTATATATAATATCACGTTGTTATTTTAGTCTAGCAAATAA
The DNA here is from genome assembly GCA_963692815.1 of Nyctanthes arbor-tristis. Classification (NCBI taxonomy): domain Eukaryota; kingdom Viridiplantae; phylum Streptophyta; class Magnoliopsida; order Lamiales; family Oleaceae; genus Nyctanthes; species Nyctanthes arbor-tristis. The sequence goes on along the minus strand of CAVNYN010284304.1, from coordinate 18,246 downwards.
CAAATATAATCTCTAAAAAGTAGCGTATATACATATTTATATGTAAATTAGTCTGCCGTATCTTTGTACTATAGTTTTCCCGCTAAAAAATCTGTTAATAAGATCTTTTCGATATTTTATTTCACGGTAACTCATGTGGTATTCTTAATTCTTCTATCTGATCCATCTAATTTTTTGAAATAAGATTCACTATTTAATTTAATAACTAACACATATTTATCATCATTGAATTTTTTAAATTATAGATAAATTTGATTATACATTGATGGATAAGTGTCAATATCATTAAAATATTTATAGTTTATAATTTTTTTCGCAAAAAAATTGTAGTTTTCAATTCATAAAACAATGAAAATTAATTAATATGAATAAGAAACATAATTGATAACCCTCATTCTTCAAATAATAATAAAATAATAGAAATAAATATGAGTGAGGAACTTACTTGATGACTCATATTCATTGCATAATAAATTTTATTTCAGAACTTTTATTTTTTTTAAATTGTCTTAATCAAATTGAATATTTAATTAATTAAACATATATATCGTTGGTTTAGATTAATTAAAAATTATAATTGTAATTTTTTCTTAATATTTCCTACTATAAATATTAATAATTATGATTGTTTTTCTTTAAAGGGATAAACATTTTAAACAATATAATTTATTCATTTGGTAACTATAAGCAAAAAAAAAACGTGATTTTTGTAGAAATTTTTAAATCTTGAGAAGATAAACTTGAAGATAACATTACAAAATAATATTCTTCTTCTCAATTGAGCTAATCAATATTAGAGGAGGTTAATTAATGTTCAAATAAAAGAGAAAGAAAAATATTCACATTCATGTTTATTCAGGAATCCAATCAAATCGGGGAATGTCTTTTATCAATTCTACTTTTCGTATGAAATTATAACATTAATTAAATTAATTCTTTATTTCTTCTATAAATCCAATTTCTTATGTTTATAAATTTAGAGACGCTGCAGACAAACAATGATTAAGAATTTAATATTTTCTTTGAGTAAAAATAAGCGAGAATAATAATATATAAATGAAAATTATTAACAAATAAAAGAGTTGGCATAATGGTTTAAAAGCATAAGTTCAATACTTCACTATTACATTTGTAATAATTTTTTTATTAAAAGTGACAGCTGGTGTGGTATGACGTTATAAGTAATTGTGCCACATAAAACTTTACGCGGAAAAAATATTCTAATTGCACTAGATAAAATTGTAATTACGCCATACAAACTGTCATTTAATATATATATATATATATATATATATATATAGATTGTGGTTTGGCGGGAAAATTTACATATGCCCACTATCCTACTTTAATATATATATATATATATATATATATATAAAAGATTCCTCCTTAAAGATCAATCTTTTTCTCACCGTTACTTCTTTCGACTGAATACACTACTAAAGTGGTTTGAGTCATGCTACTCATAAGCAAATATTTATAAAAACGAATAAATTCACAATCTTACTTTAAATTATTTTTTCCCAAATCATACAATATACATAGGTAAAGTCACAAATTTTTAAATGTTTTGTTATTAAATTTTATAAAATCAATTCCCACTCTAACTTATTTTCAATAACACCGAAAATTTCAACCCCCAACAAGTAGTAGAGGTTCCAATTTTCACTTGTTTCTCTTTTATTTGAGCGGCCCAATACACTGTATTCAGCCCATGGAAAAGAGAGAATCAAAATAACAAAAAGTATCTTCCAAACATAGCATTGGGTAAACATTCCTTTTCATTTCAGGTGTTTTAACACGCTATCCAGTGTGCTCTACTCTTTGTTTGATAAGATCGTCGTCGTTACCATCATCATCATCAAATCCACTCCCTGCTTCTCTCTATAGAATCTCTCTTAACACATAACTCACACATCTTACCCCCACCGAAATCAACAAGAATCTGCCGCCAAACGATGTCGTATGTACCCCCGCACCTGCGAAATTCTTCCGCCGTCGCCACCACTACAGCCCTAATAAACGGCGCTGGCGACCAATACTACTCCAAGCAGCTCAAGAACTCGTCCTCCAAATTGACTTCTTCAAGAAGCAATCCTTCTCTCGAGAATCTTAATAATAATGGTAACTCGTGGAATGCGGGGAATCGGAGCTCCGGTAATTACATTTCACCCAGAACTGCTGTTGTGCCCGACCCCGTTTTCCCCCAGTGGAAGCCTTCCGAACGTGTTGTCCGCCTTAAACCGGAGCAGGTTCGCTGGTTTATTTTTGCCTTTTTTTGTATTGTGTTGTGTGGTAGTTTCTAGAATCTTGAGTCGAAAAGTAATATTATTTGAGGTTTATGGACGAGAAATTGATTATGCGTGATTCTATTTAATTATCTTCCTCTCAGTAGCGTTCTATTGATTTATGTTCGTTAGGTTTATGCTTGAACGGGTTTTAACACAGCAAGTTTAAAAAATGAAAGAAAGGAAATTCGAGAAGACGATAATTTATCCTATATAATAATGAGAACGGTGATAATTGATGCACCCTATCACGGTTTAATAGCTTTTATTGTTTTAGTCTTCAACTTGGTATTACCTGCAAGAACTGCATGGGGGTTCCTCTGTGCCAGTCAAATGCTTTAGTCATCAAATACGTAGATGCTAAAGAATATCAAGGGAGAGCGCCAATACCTGGGTGAAATAGTTAAACGATGGGCTTTAGTACCTGGTTGACCTTCTATAATATAATATTTGATTGGATAAGATTCTATGATTGGGAGGAATTTGAGATAATTGAGTTCTTAACCTTTAATTGGAGTACAAACATCAAGAATAAGCATGCTTTTTAGAATCCGCCTTCATCTAATCATGAAAGATCATCTATCTTGCACTTCAAGCAATTAGTAGTTCCAGTTTCCTTTATTTCTTGAGTGACCTCGTATCCCTAGCCCCTGAATCGCCGATCGGTTGCTTATTATTTTCTGGAGCTCTATTTTTGATGATATCCAATCACCCTGCTATAGCTCTTGGGTAGTTTTTAAGATGACACTTTTTTTGTTCTGGGGGAGATAATATGGTCCACCAGTACATTCATATCTCTCGCTCTCTTATTTAGGAGTTTTACCACTATAGGGTAAGTGAATGGCCAAATCCTAATTGCAGTGAGTGGATGCCTTACTGATAAGGCATCATGGCCAATACTACTTCCAACTTTCCCTCCGAGTTAGTTTCTTTTAGGTCACCCAAGGGTGATCTCTGATGCAATTGTTTGTCTTGGGCTAATCAAATCTCCCCATAATCCTTGTCTCTATTTTGGCAATCTGTGATGTGTCTCTAGAAGTCATTCTTGATTTCTTGCATGCACAATGGTTACTATGTCTTTTTCTATTTGGCAAGAGCCTGACTGCAAATGTTGTGACTCTGACTATAATCTGCTACAGGATGTCATGTGGCATGGTGATTTCTTGACGATCATTGTCTAGAAAGGTGACCGCTTCATACCAGGGTCACTTTGTTGGCAGTATATCGCCAAGTGGAGTGGGTTTCACGGTTCCATGGGTGTAGTGTTAGGTGTTGTTTGGTTGATGATAACATAAATAGATACTTCAGTTGGTCTTTTTAATTTTCTCTTGGTTCTGATCTTCTTTAAGGGTGTGATGTTTTGCATCCTATATTCTCTTTGCCAGAAAAAAACCATGCTTTATTTGGGTGTTGATTAGATCGGAAGAGCCCACGGTTTGTGGTCTTCCCTTAGTCTGTTGCAGTGGTTTAGTGACAATGATAATGCTTTTGGGATCCCCTCGTAAGGAAGGGATTCCATGTTGGATGCATCCCCAATTTTATCTTTTAGCTTTGTTACGACACTGGTTTCATGCAGAGGTGGGCTTGGGGGGCAGGGGCTGTGCTGGTTATTAGGGATCTGGATCTGGGTGTTAACATCATATTGTAGGCCATTAATGTGATCCGAAGGAGCTTTTTACTTGAACTCCTGCTTTGGCTTTGCCATGAGTTCTACTTACAGTCATGCACCTTATTATATGATTTTTGTTTAGTTTCCCATTTGGACACAAAATAATGCTTTTCTACTTAAGTGAGCCTGTCATGATTTGGTTTTAAGCTATATATAGGCTACCACATTGCCTTTTGGTTATCCTTGTGGCTACTGATACTCCTTAAGCGTAAGTATCACCTACAAGAGAAGACGGGGATTTCCCTGGTGCCACTTGTGTGGTCAAGTTATCAAATGCTTATTTATAAATGCCAACAATGGAACACGAAGAAAGTTATTTTCAGTCTTGGAAGTAATGAAACGACAGTTTATTTACATGCAGATGGGCTCTCGAATCTTTCAAGATAGTATTCAGAGTGATTGGACAAATAATGGAATTATTATGTGGTGTGACTTGGCATGGATTGGATAAGATCTTGATTCTTGGGTAATTGTGCAGAAATTGGGATAGTTTGAGTAAATCTTGGGATTATACAAGAACCGAGACTGACAAACTTGGATGAAATGCATTATCATGATAGAGATGGAGTTTTCTGGGACGGACTGTTTAGGGGCCTGATAATCTTTCAGGACTATGGACCCTGGAGTACCCGTCTTCTTTTAGGATCCCATAGGAGGCTTGAACGGGAGTAACATTGGGGATATCTGAACCATGTGGTGCAGCCGAAAACTTGCAAGGCAACTTTGACCAACTTGACGTTGTGGCGGTCTGACATAGGACTTAGGAGATCAGGCTTAGCCATTTGTTCCACAATCACATTCAATTCTGTAACTGACTGATGCTGCTAGGATTGACTATGCTTGCTAAATAATCTTATTAATTTTGTGACTTAGGATGTACATTCCGTGTGTTTGTTTCCCTTTAAAATTTATAAATTTTCTTAATTCATAAATTTAATGTATGGTTGAGATTGAGTAGCTGTTGAAGGTGGTGGTAAGCCTCAAAATGTGTGGTTCAAATTGATTGCATTTATAAGTTGTATTATACGATGAATTTATAAATTTAATTGGAAACAAGCATGCACTTAAGTAGAGAAGTTCAGCAGCATTACATATTTAGGTTGAAGACTCCTATAAAGGCATCTGTTGATTTTTTTGAAATATAAAGGCATCTGTTGATTGATGCATGTTATTGGTTAACTTTAGTGAGTTGTCTTGAAGTCTCTAAAGCTTGGGTTTTCCTTGTTATTTCACACAGATTCAGGAGGTCCGTTTGAGGCTTAATGTTGATGTTGCAGTTTCTCCAGATTCACTTCCTGCACCTGCTCCTATTGAATCATTTATTGACATGGTAAGAATTGGGAGGTCAATTTCTGGTGTTCTTTTATTCATTTTTTCTGGTCTGAGATTGGCTTCTTAATGTGTTCTGTGCTCCTTCTGCAGAACTTGTCTGATAGCATCATGAAGGATATTGCATTTCATGGATATACCACTCCTACTTCTATTCAAGCCCAAGCTATGCCGGTTGCTCTAAGTGGACGGGATCTTTTAGGTTGTGCAGAAACTGGTAGCGGAAAAACTGCTGCATTCACCATACCTATGATACAGGTGATAACTTTTTTAATCTGGATTTGATCTTGTCTGGATTTGTAATTCATCAGATATGTAACTGTAGCATTTATATGCACGCTGTTTTTCTTGTTCTGCTATAACTTATCAATAATATAGTTTGCTACCCCTTGTAGCATTGCCTTGCTCAACCTCCTATCCGGTGTGGAGATGGACCCCTGGCATTAGTATTGGCTCCTACACGAGAGCTTGCACAACAAATAGAGAAAGAGGTAAATTGCTGCTTATGTCCTTTAGACTTGAAAGTGCCAGTGATAAACCATCTTTGTTCATATTGGACAATGGACAGCAGTACTCTTAATTTAGTTTTTCAAGACTGGGCATGTGGAAGTTAGAAAGTGATGCCTGAGAAACTTCTCAGTGATGCAGACAAAACTGACACTCCAATTACGGATGATGCCTAGAAACTTCTATTAGCAAAGAAATCTGAAATATAATATTTTCCTAGAAATGGAAGCACATGGTTGATAGATTCTGGTTATGTGATGTGTTGTAAAAAGCGCACATGGGTGCAGGTTTGAAGCTTGTACTCCACAATTCACATCTTTTAATGCATTTGTCGCGCATTGCCGAGCATATGCTTAAGCCTTGGCAGTGACACTTCTCCACGTCTCATTTTTTCTAGAACACTGGTTAGACGCTTTGGAAATAATCCCCCCCCCCCCCACCACTGCCCACAGCCCCCTCCAAAAAAAAAAAAAAAAAAAAAACTAGACGTTCAGTATTCTTATTAAGCCATTGTTCAGTGAATTTTTAATTTCCAGAATCATTTGGCCCAAACATATGTCTCCAAATAAAATAATTTTTGATGTGCACCTATATTTTTCCTATTTAATTATTTATTAACCACACAGTCTCTAATAAAATCTCTTCTCAGAAAAGCTTTATGAAACATGGCTAAATCACACAGTTTGCCTTCAGATTAAACGTCTTCAAGTTCCACTTGGTAGTTTCTTGCACTTAGCAGGCCGTAGTATGTCTTTCCTAGGAATATTTCAAATGTCCCCATAGTTTATCTTGCAACATATAAGCAATCTCATAAACTCTAAAACATTACATAATGTGAACTTTGTTCAAATGAGGATTTTGCATTAGATTTTATGCCCCTTATGCTGGATTAAAAATGTTTTATGCTCGTGTTTTTTCTTTTAGGTTAAGGCCTTCAGTAGGTCTTTGGATTCCTTTAAAACTGCAATCGTTGTTGGTGGAACCAACATTTCTGAGCAGGTAAGTGATTTTGCTCAAACTAATTTCATAAAATTAGGTAACTTTCGTTTCTCTTTGATATGGAAGTTCATGGTGTCTGCCACTGTTTCTATCCTAGTTTCCTGTTTAACCATCAGCATATTATTCCATGTCATATTGTGTGTCACCGTAGTTATCATTATGTTTGTTAATCTCTTTGCTGATTTCCTTCTATTGTTGGATGCCAAGACAGAGGTCTGAGCTGCTAACTGGAGTTAATGTAGTGGTCGCGACTCCTGGAAGATTTATTGATCATCTACAACAAGGAAATACTTCTCTCTCCAGGATTTCATTTGTTGTTTTGGACGAAGCTGATAGGATGCTAGACATGGGATTTGAACTTCAGATAAGAGAGGCAAGTCATTTCTTGGGGTTGTTCTATAAAATGATCATGTTCACAAGTTTTTTTCCCTGTTTGACCACAATATTTCCAATTACATCCTTCCCTTTTTAGTGTGTTTTGCTTTACAACACACATATGTACACACACAAGTAGATAGATATATTATATTGCTAACATGATAAAAGGTGATTAGATATCCTGACTTTTGATTTTTGTGCCTTTTTTTTTTTGGGGTGGGGGTGGGGCTGTCCTTGATTTATTACTTATAAATAATTAGGTAGATCATTTGAGAATACATGCCAGCACACAAGTGACAATGTTAAATAATTTCTTACGAGTTAGCCAATGGGTTTCTCAACTTTTTCATAACATCTATTATTCATTGATTTTTTCTTGATTTAAGTGACGAAAGGCACTTTACAAATTTATACACTTTGGTGTGGCAATGTTATTGGTGGGGAGAGTGGAGATTTGGAAAGAATAAGGGCTTGTTTGATTCTCTTTATCAATTCTCTTTATAATTTCACCTACCACTGATTTGACAACTACTAATTTATAACCACAAATTTCAAACTTCTATTAAATATACACCACTTATTTTAACTCGTTATAATTTCTCATTATAAATCAATGTCAATAATGAGAATCAAATAGCCACTAAATTCCTTTCCGTGCTCCCTTTCTGGAATGCACTCAGAGGCATACGAACCAAGACTTACATGGGAGATGAAAAGATTACCAAAGTATCCTCAGTGCTGACCTTGCAAATAGATTCTTGCATATCACCTTGTCAATCTGGGGATGTATCAGATAATGTGTATCTATTTTTGAAGAAATACCTGTGTCAGATTTACGGATATGGGATAAGAGTATGGGATCCTTCTCGAATTCCTTAAAGAAAAAGATCATTTATATTCCCCCAAGATGCATTTAAAATGAACAATATATTTAGATTTCTAAGTAATTTTAGGTCTATTGGATGTATTTGTATAATTTTGAACTCCCTTTAGCCGCATCCAAGATTTTAAGAAAAGAAATGCTCCGACTCCTAGGTATGCCCCCCCCCAACCCAAAATACGAAACATCTATACCTGAGTCTCCAACCAACATAGGTCATGGGAAGTATTCTTCAGTGCATTGTGATTCTGTCGTTGCAGGTCATGCGAAATCTTCCGGAAAAGCATCAAACTCTATTGTTTAGCGCGACCATGCCTGTCGAGATTGAAGAGCTAGCACAGGTTTCATCTTTGCTTTGTTTACAGTACTTTTTCCTTGTAATTTCTGCATCATTAAATTTGAGTTACATATTTGATAAAGACAACATCTAAAGGTTTTGTTGTTTCCGTTTGTTACAAGTTTAAAAGTACCTATCACAAACATCTTGCTGAGAGATTCAACTTTGTGACTAGCATTTATATCTGTGTGGAACCCTGGATATATTAGTTGATTTTAGATTTTGGCTTAGCAAGTCACAGTTTCTTCGTTATGTCACTGTTTGAGAGAAATTATTATGCGTTTTCGGTGTGCAGATTTAATGATTGGTTAGAGATTCTTAATTCTCTTAAACGCATGTTTAATACTTCATACGATTCAATTCCAGATAAAATCAGTGCTTTAAAGACTATTTAATGAATATGTGATTTTGTTTTCAAATTTTAGGAATACTTGACAAATCCAGTTCGAGTAAAGGTGGGCAAAGTTAGTAGCCCAACAGCTAATGTGTCACAAACTTTGGAGAAGGTACCAGAAAATGAGAAGGTATGCTGTAGTTGGCGCCTAATAATATGATAGTTTTTAGTGATCAACTGGAAAATGATATGTTTCCTATGAGGTTCAATTGCCATTTCCTACCATTTTTCCTAGTGACATGAGTTTCTTGAATTTCTTGAATCTAACGTAATAAAATTTTCTTTTCCTTGCGTGGATGCTATTTTCCTTGTCTAAGTATGATAGTAATTTAGGACATATATACACTTATACTCTTGTGCATGTAGAAACTCAAAATCTGATGCTATCATGAGATCAGAAAATTTGAGGTTTCAATGGAGTTGAACATGTGGCTAAAACAGTTGTTGGATGTACTTGTGAAAGTAATAGTAATGGGGTAATTTCTGACTGCAGTTGAATATTAACAAGTAGACCAGCTGATTTAAATTCAATACTTTAGGACTAAAACGATGTGTAGAATCTTAATCTTAAAAGTCTGTATATTTGATTAAAGCAAGCATGGTCAATATTATGGAGGTGATTGAATCCCATCAGTGCAAACAGTGTTTCTTGATTATCCAATCACACATCATAAAATTTTTTGTTCCTTCTATTCTTTCTTCCCATGATGCTCTACAGATCCAAATTATTTTATAAAATTTCCGCACATAACAACCATCAAGCACACATTTCAGATCTAGAAATTTAAAGTGCATCTCATTCTAGAAGATTCAGATTACCTTAAAAGTTAACCTCTGATGTTCAAATTATACTCCATACTTGTAAAGTGTGGTTTCGAATTTAGCATTCGTGTGCTTCTGTAGGGGTTAGAATTGATTTCTTATGGAGAAGTTTCAGAACCATGTTATGATTCTCTTTTCACAGTATTTGTTTGAAGGGAGGAAAAAATTAAATTTTCTTGCAGAATGAAGCAATGAGATTTTGTTCATCATTCTCCAAATGTATTGAGATACGATATTTTTAACCATAAGCTGTCTATGCTTGAATCATGTGACTATTGCATAGGGACAGAGCATATAGTTAGCTTCATTTATTTTGGATGTTCCTTTGCAATCAGAGATTTAACTTGCTGACAACTGTTTATAATTGAAGATTGACAGGCTTCTAGACATGCTTGTTGAGGAGGCTGCTCAATCTCAAAGAAGCGGCTATTCTTTTCCCTTGACAATTGTATTTGTGGAAAGAAAGGTACAAGTGATCATGTGTTCATTTGATTGTATAGATGTGGTATCAGCATTTGCATGTGAACTTGCAAAGCATGAACTATAGATAATAATGTGTTGAAGGTTTATTTAGCATTTTGGACCTTCAAACTTCTCACATGTTTAAGTGAAAGCAACACTACCGTTAGATGTGTGGATATATTGGGTGATTTTTCCTAAAGTCAGGATATCCTGTATACATTTAAAGTATACATTTAAAGTATACATTTAAAGTCAGGATTTCCTAAAGCCACTAAATCTGGCTTTGATATTGCACTAGCGCCTATACATTTAAAGTATACTACATATGGCTCTCTCTCTTCCTTGAATCAATCAGTCCATGCTGGTTAGGTTTATGATCATTATATGAAGTTGTGCACGAGTATCAAGTTCTGACATTTTACTTAAGTTGGAGACTAAAAGGGTCCTATACATCCTAAGGTTGCTATCTATATTCGCGGGTGAGCACTTTTTAACATGGTTACACCCACAGATGCACACTTGCGCATTGAACTCTTTATCCTAAGCCTGTGTCATATATGCCATTACATATGGTATCATGATTGATTTCACTGCTTTACCTTTGAGTTTTGAAAATTTATGCAATTTTTGAAGTGCCACTTTTTCCACTTCAGTTTGATCTCCCTTTTGTGCCGTTGGAACATCTTCTTGTGTCTCTTCGAATTGTGTAATTTTAAGGTTGAATTTCCTACTTAGCTGATTGAGATATCCTACTTTGATTTCTCCTTTTTCTATATCTTGATGTGGACATTTAATAGACTAAGATAAACTGATTACCATATTGTATTAGGTACATTAAAATACAAAATGGTATTCTGGTTTAATATGGGGATACTTTTTATCATCACTGCTGATTACCACACAGGTCTGGCTCGTAATATTATTTTGTTTGAAAACCAATAATCCTGATCCTGTACTGTATTTGACACAATGAGAGGACTTATTGAGGGAGGGGTTGAGTATGGCATGTTTCTTTGTGGAGAGCACTGTCTATACATTGTTTGCCATTTCCCATTAGTGCATGTTATCAGTTTGCACTTCCATATGATCTTGCAGACTAGATGTGATGAAGTTGCAGAAGCATTAATAGAGCAGGGCTTGCGAGCATCCTCTCTTCATGGTGGTCGTGGTCAAAGTGAGAGAGAGGCTGCTCTACGTGATTTTAGGCATGGTCCTACTAGGATATTGGTAAGAAAGCAATCGTGCTTTTGTCCTTTTTTTCTCTTCTGTTTATTGGCTTATTCACAAGTGATTTGTGTCATTTGTTAGTCTTTTGTGAATTTAATTCTTGACAACGAAAACTTAATTCCAAATGTGAAGCAGAATGGCCATTATTTTTCCCCTTGTATTTTCTTTTGTGCTGGTGGGTAGTCATCCTGAGGTGGATGGGTTCAGGGTTCATATGATACTGAAATATCCTATGGCTTTAGCCTGGTTTGTGTTTTTGGTCCCTCTTAACTCTTTTGAGAAATCATTTTCATCTGATTTTTGGATTTGATTGCTTAAATGGTCCTTACGTGGTTATTTGGAATATGGAACTTGATGAGATTGGTGTGCACCCGATCCTAGTGAATCAAGCATTTCCTTGTTATGCATTTATTTTGTCTTTTGCATTCATCAATAGCTCATCATGTGCTTAACTTGCTGGTTTTTGCTTTGCAGGTTGCCACTGATGTTGCATCTCGTGGATTGGATGTCACTGGCGTTGCTCATGTAATTAACTTGGATCTTCCAAAGGTAAACCTGGCTGCAATAAGAAGCATCTTGCTTGTGGACTATCGTATGTGAAATGTGCCATCCTTTTGGAAGTTCATGATGAATTCGGTATCCTGATGGCTTGTTGATTGCCGTTCCATGAATCATGGTATTGATTAATCTTGGAAATTTACCAGTGCCATTGCTGACATTTTGGCATTCCATGTTTCCTCCTTATGACTGGTTCCACAAATGATTTATGAAAACACTTGTTCTGTCTGTGATTGATTTCTTCTGTTTTACTTGCTGATATATTTAAATGAAAATCGTAGTATAGAATTTTGATAATTGTGGTGTGCATTGAAATCAGACCATGGAAGATTATGTACACCGAATTGGAAGGACTGGACGTGCCGGGTCAACAGGTCGGGCTACATCATTTTATGCTGATCGCGATATGGTATGCCCCTTTTTCCTTCACCCTAAGATGTGTTTGAACATATTGATTTTCCTTGTCTCACAAAAGAAATGCTGTGGTGTAGTATCTTGTTGCACAAATAAAGAAAGCAATTGCAGATGTTGACTCTGGGAATACCTTAACTTTTGCAACTGGAAAGGTATGGCCTTCTCTTCATCTTCACCCAGATATTTCTAAAGAATCTTGGCCAATACCATAGAGGGAAAAGGGGGAAAAAAGAAAAAAAAAAAAAAAAAAGAAGAAGAAAATCATGCAGGGAATTCTGAACAATGTTTTGGTTTTCCTTACCTTTATTTTAGACTGCTAGAAGGAAAGAGAGGGAAGCTTTAGCTGCTCAGAAGGAAGCAAGGACTGCAATGTCAAAGCTCTCAGTGATGGGACCATCAGTGATCAATGTGGAGGACAAGTATAGGCACATGATTACGTCTTCGACTATCAGAAAAGAGGGTGCAGCAGACGATGCTTGGGATGACTGATACAATTTCCACCGTTTATTTCTGGTCCTCTTGACTCCAAGAATGTCCATAAAACAGTGCAAATTTGTGCTTTGCTTTCTCCCTCTAAAGTAGCCAGGGAAGGAAACAACACATTTGTTACTGTTTCTCCCAATCTCTTGTATTCTGTCTTGAAGACTCGAGTCCAAAACATGCCACAAGGTAGGTCGTTTCCTTGTACATCTACACTCTATTTTCAAGTTTTGACGTCAGTAGTTCAGTCAGTCGTAGTGATGACTTAGTGTTACTGCAAGTTTGTAGAGTTGGAAGATCATGCATATACATACAGCTTGTAAATGAAGCTAATCTCCTTTTCCTTCTCCCCATTTGATGCGTTCTCACTTAAATTTCAAAGATTGTTCAGAATGGCACATTTATTTTCCGTCTATTTGTAGGATGTAACCTTTACAAAATCTTTTGTAGAAAGGTTAATTCTACCCCCTTACCCCTGTACATTGTGTGGTTATGAAAAAATAATCTAAGAGTTAATGGTAAATTTACTCTCTTTTATAAAAGATTTAGTAAAAACTTCTCTACACAGCAATATTCAAATTACATTCCTCTTAAATCAGGAAAAATACTGATGCCTTGTTTTTACATGACATTTATGCACTTACAGGGATTTAAAAAACTGTAAGACCATGAGGAGGAGTAAGCTCAAAAGATAGAATTTCAAAAGGGTCTCTCTCAAAAACCAAAGGCCAAAAAAAAAAAGATACTTGGCTCGCAAATGCAAATGGATAGAAGCTCGCAAATGCAAATGGATAGAAACAAAATAGACAATTATTCAACATTTTTGTTACTTAGGATGCCATCACGGGCAATCTCTTGTGTCCTGTAACTGCCTGGCGAAGCTGATGATATCCACTTCTGTAATGCTCGATTGAGAAACAGAGCTGCCTTATTGCTTCTCGTTTCTCTTCCGCACCTTGCATGATAATTTCTTGCTTTTTCTCGACTTCTAGTTCTAACTCTTTAACCCGTGAACGAAGATCCTCTGCCAGCTCGCTTGCAGCAATCAATTCGCCGTTCATTCTATACAGCTGGTCTTCTTTAGCGTTCAATTCGCTATTCATTCTATCCAGCTGGTCTTCTTTAGAGTTCATCTCAGCAGAAAGAGCAGCGATTTTGGCTGTAAGATTGTCTCTTTCAGCCACCAGCAGGTCGTACTTCAGTTTCAGCGCGTCAAAGCTTTTGTTTAGGTCTTCTATGTGATCATTCCTTTCAGCTATTTCAGTCTTTAGCTGCTCCATCAGAGCTCCGAGCATAGCTTCCATCTCGTCTTTTCCAGCCTTGACTCGTCTGATATCCTCCTCTAACATTTGGCAGCGTAAATCCAATTCTCTTAGATTATCCTCCAAGTAAGTTCGCTCCTTCACGGCTTTAGTTATTTCCACTTGAAGTTGCTCATTTTCTTCAGATAAGCTCTTGTTGGCGTTGGACATTGCTTCTTTCAATCCTCTGATTTCTTGGTCACGGTCAGCAAGATTGGATTTGTACCTTACTATCCGATCCAGCAGCTTAGAAACCTCTCTTTTCTCTTTCTCGACTTTGGTTTTCCATGAAGAGACCTCCTTTTGCGCTGACTTGAGCTGATTCCATGAAGAGACCTCCTTTTGCGCTGACTTGAGCTGATCTTGTAACTGTTTAGTGTGGGCTTCATTCCTCGTCTGTTCCTGCCTTGCCCTATCAACTTCCTTTTGCAACTCACGAAGCTTCACTCGTGTAATTCTCAACTCTTCCTCAAGCGTCTGAACTTTGTTGATGGGGTCTAAAACCTCCGCTTCTAATCCTTCCTCACTTTTGTGAAGCTCTCTGGTCAGATAACTTCCAGGAACCTCAACATTGGACTCCAAAACTTCGGCATCTTTTTCCTTCTGAATCTCATTTGACAGACGATTAATTTCTTCTTGAGATAGTCGAATTTTTTCCTTTGCAGCCCTCAATTCTTCTTCATACCTTTCGATTTTACCAAGAAGTTCAGAATTTCCCTCCTCGAGTTTCTTGAAAACACCTTCAGAAATAATTCTCTGTTGCGTGCGGAGTTTCTCTTTCATCTCACGGTGCTCAGCTTCCAACTCAATAATCCTGCGGCGAAGGGCCGGTTCTTCATCTGTGCTGTGAGTAACTGAATAATTGTTAACGGAGGAATCATCCGATTCTGAATCAGAGTCGAACGATGATTCATCTCCTTTATTACATAAATCTGGACTACTTCCACCAGTGCCAAGAAAGAATTCAAATCCAGCAGCACGTGGCCCCGATTTACTTCGACTAGGCTTTCTATCATCAGAAGATGGCACAGTATTTGGTGGTTCAGACCCAACATCGGAAATGCCAGATCCCTGAGATTGAAGATCAGAAGGAATGTTTTTCCGAAGTTCTCCAGTCACATGATCGTAACGCTCAGCTAATGACCGGTAAACACGATAAAACTCTTCAACAAGACTGATTAACTCTGGCCTCTTCTTGTAATACATTTCGGCCTTTTTGGCAAATGAATCTGCATCCTCTTCTATGAGCTTCAACATCCTTTTGACATTCCTATCCATTTCTGGCATCAAAATCTTTTAGTCATTTTTTTGGCTCAATACCATAACTGAAATTAAAGAAAATCGAAATTACGTCTTTCATTAACATAATAACATGATTGTGTATTCATAATACGTCGAAATTTAAGAAGTTGAATCACATATATACCTAGACTTCCATCGTCTCTACTAGCAAACAGTTCAAACTTTCTTTTCTTCTACTTTGGTTTGATTTAGATTTTTCAAAATCAATTCTCACTCAAACTCATTTTCAACCACACATTTATCCATTAAAATAATCTTACACATAAATTCAAAACTTTTCCCTTACTGTTTCAACCACACATTCTCCCAGAAAAATCACTGTTTCACAAAATCAATTCTCAAAAATCTAATAAATCAAACAGAAAACAAACTTCGGATCAGCTATGCATATCGTTTTGCATCATCTCATTAGAACCGTAACAAAGATCGTGATACATAAATCCATTACCTTCAAGATTTTCTTGTAGCCACTTGGAGTTCTTGGGACTAATGTGGCTATCCCACCACCAAGAATGTGATTTCTTGGATTCCAACCTCTTCATCTTGTTTAACATAACCTACAGCCAACAAAATGCAGATTGAGACAGCCGAAATGTAAAACAAAAATGTGATCCTTAGTATAAATAATAATACGTTCAATGAAATGAAAATGACCACCCGGAGGTAATCATTCATAGCCTTAGTAAAAACCAAATAGTGGAACAGAGATAGTTTAGCATTGCACCAATCTACTCATTAGCCTCAGTCGATTGTGGATGATGACCCTTGGCACCTTCAAATATGTATCTTTTCCTACATAGTAGTACAGTCTTGACAGTTTGTGTTCGTATCTTATCTTAGTGAATAATAGTGGCTAAAAATATCATCTAAGTGATGCTTCTACAGAGAAATGAATCTCCAACAGCAAAACCTATGCCAAAAAGATATTACATGTAACAAAAATATTCACAGAACATGGTTTCTTACCGGGGTCGAAGCCATCTTTCAATGTAGTCAAAATTTGATAGTTAAACCGACGGTTGGTTGAAGGAAAACAAGTTGATTTCCTGCAAGTCAGGACAGTGTTAACTTTAAAGTATAAACGAACATGTTGATGATGCAAGTCACTTGAACATTGCCTATTTCCAAATCAAACGGCCCTCGTTTTATTTAACAGCATGCAATACGTAAATATCTAGATCAAATGACCACAACCATACTTTATTTCTTCGAATAAGCTGCGGAAGACGGAACTTATTATATATATATATATATATATAAGTACTTTCTCTAAAACCCGACTCGAAGTGTGATTCAAGTTGGGTTCAAAATATACAAAGGTGACATCCAATTCAAATCTTGTCATCTTCCATATGTAAAAATCGTGTATGGATTCGGATTCTAATAACATATATATATATCCTTAATTCCAATAAGAAAAGGAAAAAAAAAAAAAAAAAGGAAAAAGAATGTGAGAATTTAAACAAAATAGGATATAACAAGTTAAACAAAAATGAAACGATCCTATTTTTTAACACATCACATTCCTTTTTACGTCCCTTTTAAATCAATGACAACTATATGTGCCACCTATCTATTTTGTCAACCCTTTGTCCTTTGTTCAAATGAATTATTATTCTTATTATTTAGTAGGAGCGTACTAACCAGCCAGAGGCCTATGCACACAAATGGGCCGGCCCAATAATAAGTCTACAATTTGTCTGGAGTCTGGACCCCTAAATATCACAAGGAAAAAAATAAAGCAGAATGAAAAATAACAGGACACGTGTCAAGCGCACAGCCTTCCAGAAAACACGCACCGAAAAACAAGTGGACAGTGCATGACACTCGTCCACAAAGCGTGTTGGAGTAATTATATATGTCTCTGTATTTTTATATATCAATTAAAAAATTAATTAATTAATAAAAAATTAAATATATACAGATAGGGAGAGGAAAGGAGGGGCTCCAGCTATATCCAGGCGGTCGTGAAATCCTCACATCATAATATTCTTCACTGACGAATATATCTATGTCTTCATTCCCTTTTTTTTTTTTTTTTGTTGGGGGGGGGGTGTGGGGGATAATCGAAAAATATCTTCATGTGAAATTAATTAGTAAGTTTCTGAAAGGGGATGATTCAAAGGTGAAGAGGAGGTTTAATGTTTAAGAAAAAGAAAGAAAGTGATAAGGAAACGACACCCCACCCCACCAAGAAAGTAATTCAGTTTAATACATTTCGATCAACTCTCAATTATTGCAAGTTAGAAGGTGAAAGGTCAGATGTCACTCCAAAAAAATGAGCCATTAATAAATAAATTTCACAAATTAATCAACAAGAAATTGCCAAACCCCCCCCCGGACCCAACAGAAAAAAAAACCCAGAAACTAAAGAAAATTTCCCAGAATTTCCTCAATAGACAGATACAGATAGAAAGGAGTCAAATCAGTTCATAATCATACCTCAGATCAGAAGGAACTTAAGAGAGCCATGCTTCCTCTGGGCAATGATGAAAACGTAGAGTCTCTGTAAATAAGATGCCAAAATTCAGCAAACCCAGCAAATGAAAAAAGGAAAAATTCTGACCTTTATTAAATTTGGGTTTAGGGTTGAAGAAGAGAAGAAGCGGCAAGAAAGACAAAAACAGAAAACCCTAATGGGAATCTCCGGCAAAGAGAGACAGACAAGGAGAAAAGGGGGAGAATGGATTGTTTTCGGGTGGAGAGTGGTGGAATTATGTGAATAATAATATGAGAAAAGACTGGACAACAGTATATTCATATTACTCTGTTCACAAGGGATTTTGCGAAGTCAAAGGTTTGGTGTATGTTATTACTTGTTGTCCCTTTTCGACAAATTAATTAATTTATTTGGACAAAATGTTTGAAATTTTGAATAATAAAATTTCAAACATTTTGT